>JAJOZX010008544.1:0-127500 GCA_023014485.1 Bathynomus jamesi
GTTAAGGATGTTCCCTGTCTCGCCTTCAATTTGGGAATACGACACAGTCTACCGCTTCTACTTTCCATCGTTGTTTGGGGAGTTATGGGATTCAGAGCAAGATTAGGGACTGTTTCTCCATTATTTTCCAAGTGTAAATAATGGTGTATCTCTCTCTTCTCCTTTCCAGTGAATATAGGTCTAGTTCTCGTAACCTTTCCCAGTAATTTAGTTCTTTGCACCCATTGATTTGGCTGTGAAGCTTCTTTGGATCCCCCCTGCTGTCTAATGTCTTCTTTTTTATATGGGGAAGTTAGGACCGAGCAGTATTCTAATTTGGGTATGATCAGGGTTTTCAGTAGAGGAATCATTACATTCCTATCCCTTCGTTTAAAGGTTCTCAATATCTGACCCGTTATTCTTTTTGCTCTGTTTACTGCTATCTTATTTTGTGTTTCAAATTTCGCATCATCTGTCATTAGTCATTACAACCCCTAAATCTTTTGCTCTGGAATTTCTCTGAATTTCCTGTCCATTTGGAGTATAATATTCCATGCACTTTAGGTCTTCTCTTTTTCCGTACCGTAATAGCTGAAATTTCTCGGTGTTAAACTTCATATTGTTGTCTTCCGTCCACTTGTAGATTTTGTTTATGTCGGTTTGTAGAGATCCTATGTCTTCTGGGTTTCTTATTTTTCTACTGATCTTTGTGTCATCCGCAAAGGATGTTACTGTGCTGTCTCTGTTAACGTCCTCATCTATGTCAGTTAGCATGATTATGAAGAGTAGTGGAGCTAATACTGTTCCTTGTGGTACTGAGCTGAGGACCTCTGATTCTGATGAAGATACTCCTTGTACTGTAACGACTTGCCTCCGCTCACTAAGGAAATTATATATCCATTTCCCTACTTTTCCTGTTATTCCCATATATTTCAGTTTATGTATTATGATTCCGTGGTCACACTTGTCGAACGCTTTAGCAAAGTCTGTGTATAGTAAATCATAGTTTTCATTACTTTCAAGTGAATCAATAATGTTGTTGTAGTGTTCCATTAGTTGTGATAGGCATGATCTGCCCGATCGAAACCCGTGTTGGTTATCATTGAATTTTTTCTGAGTTTCCAAAAAGTCATAGATTTTCTGTCTAACTATTCTTTCAAATATTTTAGTGAGATGAGATGTAAGCGACACTGGCCTATAGTTTTTGGCCTGGGATCGATCTCCTCCTTTATATATTGGGATATGTTCGCGCTCTTCAGGATGCCCGGTATTTCCCGTGTCTAATGATCGTCTCCATATCCAGTATAGGGGCTCAGCGATTGCATTCTTGCAGTTTTTGATCAGTGTGGCATTCCATTTATCCGGTCCTGCCGCTGAGTGTGTTTTTAGTTTCCCTATGGCTTGTGTAATATCATCCGTCGTAAAGTCGAAATCCGTTATACTTTCCCCTTGTGGTTCTTCTTCAAAGAACGCGTTTCTATCGCAAATCAATTTGTCAGTTTTTGGGATACTGAAAGATGATTCATACTGAGCTTTTAATATTTCAGATACTTCTGTTAGATCATCAGATAAATCACTGTTCTCATTTTTTAAAGGTCCGATAGTCGCTTGGTTTTTCGACTTTCTTTTTGCGAAATTATAGAAGTACTTTGAATTAACCTTTATCGCTTCTATAGCGTCATCTTCTTCTTTTTCTGTATGCTTCTCGTATATATATATATATATATATATATATATATATATATATATATATTATATATAATATATATATATATATATATATATATATATTTATTTACATTTTAAGTAAAAATAACTAATCTAACCTATCAGACTTAACCTAACCGTACACAGTGTAATCTAATCTGACCTAAGCAAACTGAACCTATCATAATTTAAACGAACTTAACACGAATTAAACAGATCTGCATAAGATCGAATTGTTCTATCTTATGCAGGTTTAAAAATTTTGAGTGCGATTTTAAACAAGTCAACCTATGCAGTCCGACTTTATGCAGGTCGAAGTCATGCAGGTCGATTTTGTTCTGCTACACACACACACACACACACACACACACACACACACACACACACACACACACATAATGTATATATACAGTATAGATAATTTAAAACTTTCCAAGTATAAAAAGAAACAATATAGAGACATTTTTTTCAGATTGCTTACTTCGTTGGGAAGTAAGTAAGGTAACACCCACCACACACACACACACAAACACACACACACACACACACACACACACACGAAAATATCCTTCACAAGAACCGTGAACTACAAATTATGATAACGAGGTATTTACATAAATTTCCGATGCATTTTTTCCAAGAAACAAAATTCGAAAGGAATGCGTACATACAAGACATTATAAATAATTACAAAGCCCGTAACGCAATAACCGTACTTTGAAAGAGAAATTTACAAAATATTTCCACCCTTCCCCTATCCAGTCCCCCCTCTAAAGAAAAGAGTTTACAGCCCCAAAATTGAGTAAAAGTAATTTTATCTTTTAATTCTCTGCAGTATGAACTACTCTCAAAGAGGATACTCAAATAGGCATTATCACTAAAGGAAATGAAAACCACGTTAACGAAAGTGGTTCAAGCTTTGTTAATTGGTTTTACTTTATATTTTCATATAGAAATTGGAGAATTTTAGGCTCGTTTTTTTTTAGAAGGAAAGCCTAAATGGCACATTTTTAAATACGTTTTTTTGTATTAAATTATTTAACAAACAAATTATTTGTGATAAAAACATGAAGATAATATCAAAATCCGCAAAGAAAAGCGAAAGAAGATGCTTAATAAGTACTTCCGTGTATTTTAACACCTCTTCAGGGAATCAAAATATACGAAAGTACTTGGAAGCTTCGTTGCATTCCCCTTGATGGTTTATCATAAAATAATGGCTTTTATTGTAAATTTCTCTCCACACTTTGAAAATTCTTTTTTTTCTTTTTTTCTTTTTACCAAAAACTCAAAATAAAAATAATTTGTGGTGGTGAAAAAATTAGGTTTTGACAATCTCTCTCTCTCTCTCTCTCTCTCTCTCTCTCTCTCTCTCTCTCTCCGTTTTTGATAAATGAAATGGAAATGACAGCTTCTATTAAAAGTTTCGAAGAATTGGAATTAAAGAAATTCCGGTAATATTCGTAAATTCCACAAGATGAGTTTCGATATATAAAATTGAAACCAAAATTGAAATCAAGTTTTGATTGTTTTTGTTTTTTTATGTTTACATTCAAGTTTTTTTTGTTTGTTTTTTGTTATAAGCCGTATAATGTAATAATGTTCACTGCTTTTAACCACTTTTTTAACATAATCATTATAAAATCATCAGTTTCTCTACTTAACATTACATTCATCGGTGGCTTCCACCATACGCTTATTTACTCCATTTTATTATCTGTTGTTATACTGATATTTTTTTAATCGTAAATTTTATGTCGCAAGTCATGGATCAAACTTATTTTCTTCTGTATCGTCATCAAAACGGAAAACTTATCGTACCTCAAACTTTTCCAGGCAGACCTACTGTATATACTGTATATATTAACATTATTTTACAGCCATGCATAATTAACCTACTTTATATATCATAATTAAATAAAACACGTAATACAAAAGTTTATAATTTAGCGTTTAATAAATCTGAGTACCACTAATCCTTGATGATGGGGAAAAGCAAAAACGTGTTGAAAGAAACAGGAATGAAAAAGTTGGGGAAAATGCTAAAAGATGAGAATGTAGAATGAGTTATCATAAAAATTTTACAGATGAAGAAAAAACTCTCTTCTACTTCCTGGAGAAGTACGAAATTGTAATGCGTTTTGTAAAGCGTTCTAATTTTTGCTACTCTGCTACTTGTGGATATACGATGAATCAAATCTACGGATGTTTCATTAAAGGGAGAAAACCACTGTGAAAAGAAAAATTATAAAATTATTAAAGCACAAGGTTTCGGCATATGGCGAGATTTTTATCAGTCGCACTTGATAAAGACATTAGGACAGGCCGAAAGCCTGTGCTCTAATAAACCAATTTTTCATCGTAGCTTTAATCCCTCAACTCAACTTCTCGTAATTAAAGATTTTACTTAATGTTTCGTTAAATGTTTTTATGAATAGGAATTAGCTTAAATTAAGAGTAGGGTTTAATTGTTCATATTTGCGTGCATACTACGAGTTGGCATTAAGTACTGCTGATAGAAATTTTACATTCGTGTCTGTGTAACCGATTTACTCTTAATTTTAGAGCGTTAACTATATAATTATGTCCGAAGTTGGTTCTCCTTTCCATCACCTATAAGGAAACAAATACGGTAATTTGAACTAAAATTTCGTAAACAAAAACTTACCTATAACTGTGGTTAAAATCATTATTCCAAGAATAGTTGAAGTTATGATCATTGAAACGAGTCCCCTGAGGGCTTCATTAGCTGTTTTGTTTGATACATTTCCAGTAAAGTTGGAACTTGCATTGCCTGGAAGCCACCAAGCGTCGTCCAGGGACACGAAAGATTCATTCATATTCAGCAAAAGATTTGTCGAACTCGGAACCTCCATTTCAAGTCCCTCTCCGTGGACAGAGTTGTAAGAACCCCGATGATAACCACTTAGGAGCTGGAAATCAGACGCGTTCAATTTCTGAGGAAATCCTTCTACGAAAGATGTCATTGTGCTCTTGAAGGAGAGGTTGAGGGTAAAGACGGGTTTATTGGCGGGTTGTGGACTGGATGTCGACTGAGACAGATTATCTACGAGTGAACCAGGAGAATCCGAAAAGTTTCCAAAGATGAAGAAGGACGAATTTAGGTTGTTGATGATTCCGAATCGGATTTATTTTTTGCTGCTTGAGAGGCCAACAAAGAATCGAGATAGTCGAAGAGGTTAGGCAGTGTGTAGTTCCAGCTATTTGTCGTAGTCGTCTCTGAAAGCAACAAAAACATATTATTAATTTAGGATCATATCATTACAGCCGTAGTGGAAATACGAAACATTTTGTTATACTTTCATATTTATCAAGTTATTTTATAAATTTAACGCGTGACTGACACTACAAGTTTATAAATAAGAAGAGCAGATTGTCTTAGTGTGATATTAAAAAAACTCCACGTCACAGTATGTACGTAGGACACTGTCGAACAGATTTAATTTGTTGGTGTATACACACACACACACACACACACACACACACACACACACAATAAAAACTTTGTGCAACAAACAGTTGACATGGTACCAATTCGTATGGTTGAAGGTACGAAATAGTTAATCATGTATTTTGGTTGTTTTAAGGAACCACCTTTTTTTTGTGGAAGGAGTGTTCATATAAATTTTCGAAGCGTACAAATATTTAAAAATAAGGAATGCATCCGTTACTAATCTGTAGATATCCACTTTCCTAACTAAGCCAACATGTGCTCAGGAATTAGTTCCGGTCTCCAATAACATTTCAATTATTATTATTATTATTATTATTATTATTAACCAATATATCATCTCTCCATTAAGTGTATTAAATAAAACTGATTAGAATTATATAAGGTGCTAAACCAACCAAGAACACACACACACACACACACACACACACACACACACACACACACACACACACACACATGTTTTATGTCCAAATACTCGAAATTACCAAACTAAATAACCGATGTGAACTAAATATCTTTTCACATATTCATAAAATATATCCGTAAGGATATATACTCCGATATGTTCATAATGCGAAAACATTCTATATAACCAAATACACATTCAAGGGCTTTAAGGTATAAGATTCCTTATTTCCAACAACGGCCTAACTTTATATTTAAATAATCAAGGATCTCCTTTTTACGAAGGCGTCGATTTTTTGGAATATTTTTGGAACAAATCTGAAAAATTAATAAAGGAATTTTCTTAGTTAAAAAAAAAAGAAAAAAAAAGGTTAATAACATTTCGTCGAGGCGATATTGTATCGATAAGTTTTGATAACGTCCGTAGTTCAGTCGGTAACCGTTTTCCTATAAGCGAAAATAAACACATCGAGGTTGGGGGTTGGAATCCCGTAGTACTGGTAAATAATAATCCAAGAATTAGCGCAATAGATCGCATTAGCTGGGCAGTTTCTGGCCCTCCTCCTGATTATTATTATTTATTGACAAGTTTTTTAAAGAAAAGATTGGGTTAGGTTAGGTTAGGTTATTAGGGTGTCGCTAAAATTTCTCAGCGACGAAATGTAATTAGGTCTAAAAAATAAAGTTTCATATGGGTACTATCAAATTGCGTGTCACTGAATTTGCTTCTTTGTACTTTTAAGGTTCACCATTTTTATTATAATATAATCAGTGCTCGAATTGGTCAGCAGCACACCCTTACTTCTTTGCTGGAAAGAAATGCGGGGAAACACGCACCCAACTTTTTTTTGTTTAAAAAATATTATTGAATAAATTTGTATTTTAATTACCTATTTTTATATTTTAAATACCTATTTTTATATTCTATGCCATAAACAAAATTTTTTTTGTATCAATATCTTGATGTAATCAATTATATGCAATTAAATAGAGATTTATAAGTGCATTTTTATGTCCCTTTACACGAATAAAAAAGTTAACCGTATATTAACTTATTTTGCAACATATAATTGACAAAACTAATAGCTAATTTTTAAAATGTAATACGGTTTTTTATGCTTAATAATTGAACTAAACTTAAGTTACCGTGTTAGAATGCCTTTTTAAAATTGTATTGTTCTTGAAATATGAGGGGCAACGCTAACCAAAATTTTTGAAAGACCACACCCTTACTTTAAAATTTCCACTTCGAGCACTGATAATAATTCACTGGTCAACAAAGTTTTTGTCACAGAGATATTTTTACTTGAACTATGTGTAATTTTTTACGTTGATTACGAAAATGAAAACAGAATTTTTCTATCACCCACAGTTTTAGAGTGACACACGAATTTACATTACTTAGGATTTGAGTGAAAATAGGAAGGGGGCGGGGTCTGCCCCTTCCTCTTCCTCTGCTTATAAGTTGCTACACGTCACTGTTTACTTTCATTTGTCAGTTACTCATTTGATTTCACTCATTGAACATCCTGCATTTTATTCGTGATTTTCCTTAATCATCTTTTGTGTCAGTGCGTTCGTATTGTTTCATGACAGAATGCCACGCAAGTGTGTCAACCATCCAAACTGTTTCTGTTATGTGTGCAGAGAGTTAACACTTAAATTTCAAAGGCGAAATTTCACCCCTCTCGTCAAAAAAGCATATGAACTTTATTTTGGTTGCAAGGTAGGGGATCAGGACAAGACGTGGACACCTCATATATGCTGTATTACGTGTTTAAGACTTCTGACAGGCTGGCTCGTCAAATGCCCTTTGCTGTTCCGATGATATGGAGAGAGCCGAAAAACCATTTAACGGATTGTTATTTCTGCTTAACAAATATACTAGGCATTACTGCGAATCTAAACATATGGTACAATACCCAAATTTACCATCAGCCATAAGGCCTGTTTTACATAATAAACATTTGCCAGTACCAAGGCCACCGGAAACGTGGAGTTTAGATGATGAAAATGAAATTGATGTACAATGGTAATGACGAAGCTCAACATGGTTTACTGACGGACGATGTTGATCCAATGTTTGAACCATCTTGTTCATCGACAGAGCCTCACTTAATTAATATCTCAAGCAGACCTGAGCGAGCTTGTCTGTGATCTGAAATTGTCAAAAGATCAATCCGAACTTTCGGCTTCCAGGTTGAAAGGTTGGAATCTTGAAGAAAAAGGCACTAAGATATCTTTTTACCGCAAGCATCAAAGAAACTTTCTACCCTCTCATGAAAACCCTTGGCCAACAACATGATCCAAACGAATGGCGCCTATTTATTGATTCCTCGAAGCTGAGTTTAAAAACTGTATTACTCCATAATGGAAATAAATACCCTTCAGTTCCATTAGCACATGCCGTACATATGAAGGAATCATACGACAATATGCACCTGCTTGTGAAACATATCCAATATGATAAATACTCTTGGCATATCTGTGGAGACTTGAAAGTGATTGCACTTCTTCTTGGTTTACAACTGGGTTATACGAAATTCTGCTGTTTCCTCTGTGAATGGGAGAGCAGAGCACGGGAAAGCCATTACTCAAAGAAACAATGGCCACTTCAACAAGCGTTGATTCCAGGACATAAAAATCTCACCAGTTCACCTCTTCTTAATCCAAAAAAGTTATTTGCCACCACTACATATTAAACTTGGTTTAATGGAAAATTTTGTTAAGGCTATGGATCAAAATGGCATGGGGGGGGGGGGGGTCTCTACTTGAAACAGAAATTTCAGAGGATCAGCGAGGTCAAAATCAAAGAAGGGATATTTGTGGTCCCGCAAATTAGAGAAATCATGAGAGACAGCGCTTTTGATGAAACTCTAAGTCAGGAGTCCCCAACCTTTTTGTGCCGAAGAGTACATTCAAGACTACCGGTAGTGCGGCGAGCACCATTTACTTTTTCAAGGCAAATTTATAGTTGGACTTAATAATGAACATAATACACAAAAAACACATTTAATTCCTATGTAAAATAATGAACATAATACACAAAAAAAACACATTTAATTCCTATGAAAAATAATGAACATAATGCACAAAAAAAAACAAGGATGGGCTAACTAAGAATCTTAGAAAAATTATCAAAACGATAACTTAATTTATTTATAAAGAAATAATTATTTTCAAATAAATGAGCATCTGTTTCTGTAATTAACTACTAAAATTTAATAAAATGTTAAGTATGTTACATATTTTAAATATTTAGTAACTAAATATTTAAAATATGTAACATACTTAACATTTTATTAAAAATTTAAATAAAAACTTATCAATCGTAGTCAGTCAGTGGCGGGCACACGCAAAAGGGTCGGCGGGCACCATGGTGCTCGCGGGCACAGGGTTGGGGACCCCTGCTCTAAGTGAAGTTGAAGGAGCAGCTTGGAGAGCATTTAAAGTAGTGAACACAAATTTCCTCGGAAACTTCAAGGCCGAAAATTAAGAGTCACTTGTTGAAGAACTTCTCAAGGCCTACAAAGACGTGGGGTGCAACATGTCATTGAAAATTCATTTTCTTGACTCACATCTCGACTTCTCCCCAACAAACTTAGGCGATGTTAGTGATGAGCATGGGGAACGCTTTCATCAACAAATATCTACGATGGAGAAGCGATACCGGGGCAAGTGGAAACCCAGCATGTTGGATGACTACTGCTGGACATTGTCAAGGGATGGCCTCAGAGGCGAAATACAAGCGTAAATCATCAGTAGCCACATTTTATGTGAATTCAAATGCATTTTCTACTTTGATATTGCTATTACGCCTATAAATTAGTCCAAATTTCATTTTCGATTCACTCAATATTGGTGGGTGATAGAAACATTTTGAGGCCATTTTTGAAATCAGCGGTAAAAAACATAAGATCCACCCATTTTTGTTCATGTGACAAATAAAAAGTTCGATTTTGTCGACCAGTGATATAATTAATTAATTTTGCAGTTAGTTAATTTAAGCAAATTTAAATTCTTAAATAAAATGAAGATGGCTAATCTTGGGTTGATGCTTGAAGGTATTTCTTTAAAATGTAGTTTCGTGGTTTAAATTTTATTATTAGCTTACGTTTTCGTTCTACGCTATATTGTAAAAACGTGTATTCACGCTCGTTTTTCCATTGCTATTTTTGTGTGTTAATTAAATAGACAAGTTAAATAGAAACTGTTGTCATTCCCAAATTCCTTTCGCTCAAAATGTCCCGCCATGCAAGCCTCTGTTTCAAATT
The DNA here is from genome assembly GCA_023014485.1 of Bathynomus jamesi. Classification (NCBI taxonomy): domain Eukaryota; kingdom Metazoa; phylum Arthropoda; class Malacostraca; order Isopoda; family Cirolanidae; genus Bathynomus; species Bathynomus jamesi. Next base: position 9,841 of record JAJOZX010008544.1, read on the forward strand.
AGTGCTCGGTCACGGGCTGCTTTAAATAGAATTCAGAATATGAGTGTAAAGTAATAGAAAGTGGTATAAATTACGTAAAATAAAGAAAATAAATAACACTGGTCAACAAAGATTTTTCATCAGAGTAAAATTTGTGGTGGCTGGATAGCATTTTTCACGCTGATTCCAAAACTGCATTCAGATTTTTTCTAGCACGTATAGTTTTCAAGATGAAGGCATATATATAACTACACAGATTTAACCATTTTAAATAGGCAAAATACTAATATTTCAACATTTGATTGTGTTTATTTTATTGTGTTTTTTTAGTTTATTCATCTTATTTATTTCAATTATCTTAATTATACATTAGGGCGGAGTGAAAACCTCATTTTTCGAATTTTCAAATTGGCTAGTGTGGAAAATGTGTGGAGTAGTGAGGAAATAAGCTGGTATAAATTTAAAATCATAACATTAATATCTTCAGGTGCCACAATGACCTTCAATATTGAAAAAAATTGAAAAAAGCAGATTTTAACCAATAATTACAGAAGAGTCCACGATGCACAATAGACAAGAATTTATTCACACTTGTATAAAAATAGCTCAGTCAACCTTTAAAAAAAGTTTCTATTCTCTAAAAACAGTTTTCTATAGTCAGCTCACTCAGCTGTCACGTGACTCCGTTGACGTGAGTACCTCGGTTCAGTGTAGCTGTCGCTCTCGTAGCAGGTGGGTGTTCTGTTGTTGGCGTTACTCAGATAGTCTAAACTATATTTCTTATATATTTTGCATTTCTGTATTGTGTTGCCCTAAGTTTGCCATGTACTATTAACTGAAATTAACGTATAATTGATATTAGCTCTTTCTTTTTCAGATTTGTATACTTTCAAAATGTCTCGAGTTTGTGCAAAATCAACCAGGGCCTCAACTGAGTGCCCCATGTTTGGTATGGGGGAAGATTTGTGGCACAGGAATCTTCCTACATACGAAGGAGTTTTTAAATATTACTTGTTTGTAAGAAACGATTCGAAACAGAATACTAATAAAGATCCTTCAATATCTCAAATATTAGAACAAGTTGTTGATAAATTGAAAACAATTTGGGAAAGTGCTTCCGTCCCAATTCTGTCAGACAGGCGAATTGAAACAATGTTCAGAAGCTACCACGAAAAGTATCGTGTCATTATGAAGCCATACCAAAGCAGAAAAAATTCTGAAGCTTACAAAGCAAAGATTGATATGTTCAAAAAAGAAGCACACACGAAACGTTTTGACATTGCAGCGTGCAAGTGCAAAGTACTAACACACTGTTCTTGTCCCAAAGAAAAAACGGTTCCAAAGGAAGAAGTGACGTTCCTCTTAGATCAAAGGAGTGAAAGAAAACTGTTTATTGATAGAGTAGATATTACACTCTCAAAGAAAAAAGCATCTACGTTGCTAAGAAAGCAAAAAGAAGCTGTGAGGCTCACCAAAGAATCTTCACAGGAGAAATTGCAGGATACAAATGTTGAATTATCATCATCGACATCAAATAGTGAATTGAATCTGGTGAAATATCAGACGATACATTTCCAGAGCCAGTTAGCTCGAAGAGAAAGCTCGAACAACCTGAAGAACAATTATCCAAGAAAAGGAAAACTACAAATCTACCTTCAGTGGCTACTGCTTGTGACAGGACTGCAGTTTCAGATCGAGCTGCAGCATTCATTGTTAGTGCAGTATTGCAAGATATTGGAGAAGTTTCTATTGACAATACATCTGAAGTAGTGGATAGGAGTAAAATCAGAAGAGAAAGACAAAAGAAGAGATCAGAAATTATGAAAGATCAAAATCAGGTCCCAATCAGAGGAATCTATTTTGATGGTCGAAAAGATTCTACACTCTTCCAAGAAAAAAAAGAGTCCAAAGTATATCAGAAGAAGGTAACAGAAGAACATATCACTTTAGTGAGAGAACCTGGTTCAGATTATTTGGGCCATTATTCTGTGAATTCTGGATCAGCTGAAGAAATATGTAAAGGAATGTTTGAGTATATTGGAAATAATGACATGAACCTGGAAAACCTTGTTGCCATTGGATGCGATGGTGCAGCAGTCAACACTGGAGAAAAGGGAGGCGTTATAAGGCTTATAGAATTGAAGCTGAAGAAGCCAGTTCAACATTTAGTGTGCCAGCTCCATGCCAATGAATTGCCATTACGCCATTTAGTTGCAAAGCTGGATGGAAAAACATCTGGCCCCCGCGGATTCACCGGTCCTATTGGCAGGGAATTAGAGAACTGTGAGAGTCTTCCTATTGTCGAGTTTGAAAGGATTGATGCTGAGGAACCAACTGTAGACGGTGAAGATCTTAGCACCGACCAAAAATATCTAATTGATATTCATCAGGCCATAACAAAGGGATATTGCTCTCCAGATCTTGCTCATCGTAGTCCAGGCAAAATGGCACATTCACGATGGCTGACTACAGCAAATCGTTTGCTTCGTCTATACGTTTCAACTGTAAGTCCATCTGAGAACCTCATGAACATTGCTTCTTTTATAATGAAGGTCCACATCCCAATGTGGTTTTCTATTAAGCAAAGTACGTCTTTTGTCAATGGCTCAAAACATGTTTTCAAAACTATTGAACTAACAAGAACACTGAATGACGAAGTAAAGGATATTGTAAACCCTGTCATACAAAGAAATGCATTTTTTGCAAATCCAGAAAATATTCTAACATCAATGATTCATGATGACCGCAGCGCCATAAGAGAATTAGCGTGGAGGCGAATAAAGAAAGCAAGGCAAACAAACAAGGAAAAAGTTGTGAGGCGTTTCACAGTACCTGTTATTCAATTTGAAGCTGCTGATTATACTGATTTAATTAATTGGCAAAAATGCATTGTCACTGAACCACCATAAGTGCGATAAAGATAATCTGTTGTTACGAAACAACTACATATCTCTAAGGCGTGAAGCTAAAAGTGTAATAAAAAAGTCAAAACGCGAATTTGAAATCTCCATAGCTCGTGACGGTAAAGAAAACCCCAAGCGATTCTTTCAATACGTCAATAATAGAAATCCAGTAAAAAGTGTCTTAGGTCCATTAAAAAATGTAAATGGAGATCTAGTCTCTGAAAACAAGGAAATGGCTACCTTGCTAAACGAATTTTTTACGTCAGTTTTTACTATAGAAGATGTAACGAATATCCCTACGGTCATAGACATAATACCTTTTGATAATGGTAATATTTGGGATAATATTGCCGTTAGTGAAGGGGAAGTAATGCGCTATATTGATAAAATGAAAACGCGTAAATCACCGGGTCCGGATTCCATATATCCCATACAACTAAAAGAATTAAAAGATAGCATTGTTGTGCCGCTAACAAAGATTTTTAATGCGTCTATTTCTGAGGGTGCGTACCAGATAATTTCAAGTTAGCAAACGTAACACCTATCTTTAAGAAAGGCGATAAAGGTGCGGCGGGAAATTATAGGCCAATCAGTTTAACGTCTGTTGTAGGTAAGCTTTTGGAATCAATAATTAGGGATCGTATAGTCGAACACTTAGAATACCATAAACTTGTTAGAAATACGCAGCACGGATTTAGGCGAAACAAATCTTGCTTAACTAATCTTTTAGAATTTTTCCAAAGCGTGCTTGACGTTTACGATAGACATCGGGCGGTTGATGTAGTGTATTTAGATTTTCAAAAAGCGTTTGACACCGTGCCGCACAAAAGACTCATTGAAAAAACTAAGGCTCATGGAATCAGGGGTGTAGTAATAAATTGGCTAGAAGAGTGGTTGCGAGGCAGGAAACAGAGGGTGGTCGTTGATGGAGCGGAGTCGTGCTGGGCTAATGTAGCGAGTGGCGTTCCTCAGGGTTCTGTATTGGGCCCCTTGCTTTTTCTTATATATATTAACGATTTAGATGTCGGCCTAGTCAGTACAGTTTCAAAGTTTGCGGATGACACGAAGCTGGGTGGTAGGGCGATTAATGACGAAGATAGAGGTAAAATTCAGAAAGATCTGAATAAAATCGTTGATTGGTCAGTCACATGGTAAATGAGATTTAACGTTGATAAGTGCAAAATTTTGCATATAGGTTCGCGTAACGGTAAATTTGCGTATAGTATGTCAGGGAAAGATTTAACAAGCGTAGAGCAGGAAAAAGATTTAGGAGTTATAGTCACTGGTGATTTAAAAGTAGCGAAACAAAGTACAGCAGCGGTCAATAAGGCGAACAAAGTGTTAGGTTTTATAGCTCGAAATTTTGAGTACAAATCGCGCGATATTATAGTTCCACTTTATAAATCATTAGTTAGACCCCATTTGGAGTACGCGGTCCAATTTTGGAATCCGTATATGCGCAAAGATATAGACAAAATCGAAAGAGTTCAAAGACGAGCAACTAAGATGATTCCGTCGCTTAGGTCAAAGTCGTACGAGGATAGGCTTAAGGAGTTAAAATTGACAACACTCGAGACCAGGAGGTTAAGGGGTGATCTAATCCAAGTTTTCAAAATTATGAATGGGTTCGATAACGTAGATAGAGATAGCTTTTTCGAAATATCTCAATATAATAGGACTAGAAATAACGGGTGTAAGTTGACAAGTAGAAGGTTCGAGACAGCAGTTGCGAAAAACTTTTTACGCATAGAATAGTAAATAGCTGGAATAGTTTGCCGGGAGAAGTAATTAGTAGCACGTCTATAAACATGTTTAAAAATCGATTAGACGCGCATGTTGATAGAAAGGGTATAGTTTAAGGTAGTAAAATTAAGGCTTTCTGGGGATAGATCCCACAGCTCAACACAAGTGTTGTGGGATATAGGGAGGTAGCGTCTTGGGTTAGGGGATACTCTCTGTCCTTACACACCCCATTTAAAGAGATTCCTCTGCCGAGCGGTGCCCCCCATAGTACTGTGAGGTATTGAAAAACTCATGATCTTCACTTGCCCCACAAACACCTTTAAATGGGAGACCCAAAATGGGTGCACACACATTTCTACATTACTGTACAGTCTTTACAGCCACACCTACTCTTTTTCTCGTAAGTGTATATATTGTAATGTATATGATTGTAAATTTTGACTTGGTCCGCTATCGATATGGACCGTGACTTGATGGATATCGTAATGAAATTGACTGGATTCTTTGGATCCGATATATTGCATGACCTTTATAAATAGATATAGAATGTAACATATTTGTGGATAGTAGTCTATTATGACTTGATCCTCTGGATCAGAGATTCTATCTTTAGTTTTAAATCGATAATTAATTAGTTTTAAATTGATAATTATTTAGTTTCGTAAAAATTGGTCGTTGCCAATTTACCGGCAGTTTTTACATAAATTTCTTATGTTCTTGTGGTTCGGAACCCACGTAAAATTGTAGGTCCCGTCCGCCACCACGGAGGACATACACAATACACGAACACAGTTAGGTAGACCAGCCATGAGTGGATCCTAGGGTCTTTGTTGGTCTGAAACATTATAACATTATAACATTAAGACACCTGACAGAAAATGAGATTGAAGAATTCATAGAAAACAAGAGTACCCCTCCATTCGAGAAATTCCCTTGTCATACACAAGTAGTAGAAAGAATGGTAAAATTAGTGACTGAAGCATCATCAAAAGTATTTGGATTGAACGCGCGAGATGGCTTCATAAGATCAACACTTCAGTCACGTAAAAAAATGCCATCATTCGAAAGTAAAGCTGAATATAAAGTTTAAATAAAACGTTAATAAAAAAAACATGCGCAAGGATGGGTGGTTGGGAGGGCATGGGTGGAGCTCGACACGCAGCCACCTCCTCGTGGTGAGTTCTGGATTATTTAGATCATTAATCAAAAGAACATTGATCTAAATAAACTAAGTGCTGCATAATTCAGTAACTATTTTGGTAATTGGAACACTTAATATATAATAATAACAAGTAAGTTTCAGTTATTGTACTAATGCAGAATATAAGAAAATCATTATATTTCACTTTTTTCGACGGCTTTGTGGCACCTGAAGATATAATTTCGCAGGACTAATATTTATGCACAGTCATTATCTATAGCACCCACATATTTTCAGCACTAGCCATATTTGAATTTCGAAAAAAAGTTTAAAAACCTCATTTTCGATCCGCCCTATTATACATCTTATGTATTTCAGGTGTGAGCTTTTACGTCTAGCAGCATTGTGATTCAGGCAACAACGCCGTGCCTTGTGTGTCAAAAGATCAGTCCAGTCCAAGAACTTGTTGTGTCAAGTTGGTGTACATTTTTTTTGAATTTATAGTTTGCTCAGGTCAGTCAACATGCCTCGACAATGTAAGAATGACCCCGACAAGTTCTGTTTCGTATGCGGCCAGTTGACAACTAAAACAGCGACGAAGTATTACAACCGACATTAAGAAAATATACAAGCTATACTTTGGTTGCCATCTAGGTGACCAAGATAAACCATGGGCGCCACATCAAATCTGTTCTGGCTGTTCAAATGGATTACGTGATTGGCTTAACAAAAAGAAAGCTTCAATGCCATTTGCCATACCCATGATATGGAAGGAGCCGAGAGATTATCATGAAGACTGTTATTTTTGTAGTGTGAACTTAATGGGGTTTTCTGCCAAGAACAAACACCAGATTGTATATCCAAACTTGGATTCAGCACGTAGACCAGTAAAACATGATGAAACATTGCCCATTCCAATTCCCCAAAGTGATAGGCTAGATTCTATCATAGATGACATGGAAAGTGATGAAGGTGCAACTGGCGTTTCCGGACCATCTACAGAACCAGAGTACACTTTTGAAGGTAGACATTTAGAGCCTAAAAAGTTAACCCAAGGACAGTTGAATGATCTTGTTAGAGACTTATCGCTGTCTAAAGAGAAATCAGAGCTTCTCGCCTCAAGACTAAAGGAGAACAATTTACTTGAGAACAATGTTCGTATTAGTTACTACCGAAAGCGGAATTTTGAATTAACAGCATTCTTTTCAGTAGACGGTCCTCTCTGTTATTGCCATGACATCAATGGGCTATTTACAGCCATATCTCAGACGTATGTGGCATCTGAGTGGCGCCTCTTTATTGATTCGTCGCAGAGAAGCCTGAAAGCAGTTTTTTGGCATAATGGTAATATAATGCCATCCATCCCCATTGCCCATTCCGTCCATCTAAAAGAGACATATGACAATATGGATATACTACTTAAGGCAATCAAATACGACAGTCATCAATGGAATGTTTGTGGAGATCTAAAAGTTATAGGAATGCTTATGGGTATGCAGTCAGGATTCACAAAATTTTGTTGTTTCCTTTGCCTGTGGGACAGTCGCGCCACTATAGAACATTACACCAAAAGTGACTGGCCACTTAGGTATACATATGTCCCAGGGATAAGCAATGTCCAGTCTGTCCCTTTAGTGGATCCCCAAAAGATCTATCTGCCACCTCTTCACATTAAACTTGGTTTAATGAAGAATTTTGTTAAAGCAATGGGTAAAGTCAATTCTGAAGGGTTCCAATACAATACCTTTCAAAGAAATTTCCGAAGGTTACTGCAGCAAAATTGAAGGAAGGAATTTTTGTTGGGCCACAAATAAGGGAGGTTTTGAATGACACTGAATTTGAAAAAGTCCTAAGTCCGCTGGAATGAAGGCTTGGCTGGCGTTCAAATGGATATGTGAAAACTTTCTTGGAAGCAACAAGTCACCTGCGTATAAGGATTGAGTCAAGAACCTCCTTGATGCCTTCAAAGAAATGGAGTGTCGAATGTCGTTAAAAATTCACTTCCTGCATTCCCACTTAGATTTCTTTCCTGAAAACCTTGGTGCAGTGAGTGACGAGCAAGGAGAGCGCTTCCATCAAGATATTCAGATGAGGAGAAGCGCTACCAAGGATATTGGAATGAAAGCATGATGGCGGACCATTGTTGGATGCTGTATCGTGACAATCCAGGCCAAATTTACAAAAGGAAATCACACTCACAGCGCTTTTAATAAAATAATGTATATATTCTTTATTTATAAGTACATTGAATAAGGTATATGATGTATTTGTTGTTTAGCATTCCTAAGTGTGATCTATACATCCATAAATTTTCTTATAGCAATATCAAAAACTTAAAAATATCAAAACCAGTGTATCTATATAACTATACGTGCTAGGAACAAAATAAAACCAGCTTCGGAATCAGCGCGAAAAATGCATTAAGAAAAGTGTGATCATGTTTGTGATGAGAAAAAAAAGTTTCATTTTGTTGGCCAGTGTAATTAACGAAAATGCAGTCACTACAATCTCTCTCTCTCTCTCTCTCTCTCTCTCTCTACTATATATATATATATTAGGGTGTGTTTATGGTATATGGTGAAAAATGCGAAATGAAAATGCAAGGGAGCGGAACCCTTTATTTTGTGAGGATACATGAGAAAACAGAACAGGCAAAATTTCTTTGTAATCCAACAACATTTAGAGGTTGCCCACAGCTGATAGGTATTTTCAATTTATAGGGCAATGGAAATTTTAATTCTCAGTTTAAATGATAAATTGCATCTCCAATATACATCTCCAATAAGTATTCAGAACAAATATATCGTGTGAGTATATTCACTAAATTCATAATTAACGATTAAAGTACATGACACCTCGAGTGTTGGCGTTCATTTTTTCATCAATGTGGCTTTGGAGGCTGTCGGCAAGACTTTACGATGTTCTTCGACGATTTGAATCATGAACTGCATCTGCTCTTCGTTCCGAGTCCTTCCAGCCTTCGTGAATTCTTGAATCAATGCTATGCCTCGCTCTGCTGCATCATTCACTACATTTAAGGAATCCACCCTGATCTTTGCTGAACCAAAGCTGGTGTTGTTTTCCCTGTTTGATGGATCCTCTTGCAGGAAATCGACTGGAAGATCTAGAAGGGTGAACAGATTGTACGTATTGGAAGAGCAAAAGTCTGCCAGGGTCTTTCCTCTTGGATCTGGAATCCAGACTCGTCGGGGGGGGGGAGCTTCTGACCCTTCATCGGAATTCATATTCTCTACCATTTTCCGCTTCTCATCATCATCGACTGCAGGATCGAATAGTGCAAGGCCCACGTTTACCTCATTGAGGTACCAGAGATGCCGATTAAAACTCTTGTACCCAGCGGCGTTGGTGTTTTGCAACTTTGAAGGAGGGCTAAGTCGCTTCGTGGAGCGCTTGCTGCTTCTCTTGCTGAAAACCAAGGAAGGACGTAATCTTGAGCAACGAAGAGACAGAAGTCCCGCAACCCAGAAATCAGGCGGTCACTGCTACTTGCTCACGAGATGTTGAAGGACATTGGTTCATGTGCATCGTGAACTGGTATCTGAACATCCAAATCTTGAAAGAGTAAATTCCACGCGCCATCCACCGTGCTCGGTGCAAAGCCCCTGGAGCCATGAACACAGGACTCCGACGTCCATGAGGTACTCCTCCCAAGAAAATGACTACAAGTTCAAGAAGCTCTTTGTAGTCATCACTGGGATGCTTCACTTTCAGAAGGTCATTTGCTTCATGAATCATCTTCTCGGCCCAGGGACTGATCACTGCAGCCGTGTCCTCTTCGTCCGCGGCAGTGGAGTATTCATTCAATTTCAGTTGCGGCCAAACATTACGGAAGCTCTGGAAAATCGTAATCTCAGGTCCTTTGGAAAGGTCTCCAACAAGGAAAGAAAATACTGCTTCAAGCAGCAGTTCCAGCACGTGATGTCGACACGCAAAGTAAATCATTTCACGCCCGAGAGCCTGCTCTACTCGCACACACACTCCTCCATGGATGCCGGTGTTGATGGCTGTCGTGTCAAAGCAAAGAGCTTTGATCTTCTGGCCAAGATCCCAGTTTTCGATGGTTTCGATGATGACGATTGCTGTCCTTTCTGCCTTGGAGTCTGGGAGTTTGGGGATGGCTAGAATCTTGCTCATCCCATCCCCGGTAACTAAGATGGCTAAACGGTCGATTTTGTCACTTCCCATTAAGTCTGCCATAAGTTTTCCATCCCGGTGAAGAACAAGAGGGCATTCAGGCTTGTAGGAAGCTCTCACCTCTGCTTCGTGGGCTCATCTGTACCTGGATCTGCTGGCCCGAATAGCACTTGGACTGAGGCACATCTCACTTATGTCCTGACCCATTTGCATGCCAAAGGGGATGAGAACACGAGCAGCTGTCCTGTCGCTCATCCGCGTGCGGTCCAATGCCGCAGAGAAAACGATTTAGAATTAAAGAAAATTCATTTGTTGGTATACTGAAGTAAAGAAATATGGATTATCAGAACGCAATTGACAAATGCAATTTCTAATTTTGGGGACGCTGTGTATCAATGGGTTAATAAACACTAGAAGTGACTTAAAAAGGGCGCATAAATAAATGAGCATATGGGTAAAACTTTGGGGTCTTTGGGCAACCTCTAAATATTTGATGATTTTCCAAAAAATCATGTGCTTTATTTGCTCCCGGAACCTCATCATTTGCGGGGTTCCGTGACCCGAAATTCACACTTTCAGTTTTTAAAAGCACCCTAATATATATATATATATATATATATATATATATATATATATATATATATATATACAGGATGGCGCAAAAGTCGCGCATCATAGGAATTTTCAGTGTTGATTATAATATTATTTTTTCCTTTTAGGTAGGGGATGACTACGAAATTAACAATAGACGAGAGGGTGAGCTTGGTTTTAATGCATGGCATACCAGGTACTACAAATCGATCAATCGCTACAGAATTTAAATTTTGTACTGACTCAAAGATTTGATGTACCTGGTATTTCATACATTATATATATATATATATATATATCGTTGTCAATTTAAATAATGAAGTTAACATTATTATTATTATTATTATTATTATTATTAACTAGCTTTATCCAGGTATTAGCTGATAACAGCTTTTACTCAGCCTTGATGAAATGAGAACTGTACACCAGAAAAAGAGGGAAGGCAAGAATGAGAAAAAAGAAAAAGAAAAAGGCAAATTTAGAAAAAAAATCAGACATCCATCAATCAAATCAGTCGAGAACAGTGAAGTTAAACGACTCTCTAAACTTTGATGTGGTGCGGGGATTGTCTGTTAAAAGAGGTTTCAAGTCATCTCCGAAACGGAATTATTCTGGGAATACAAACCGTTTAAAGGCCAATGCGCAGCAACTCTCCTTCGAGAAACGAGGATCAGATCAGAGGGTACACTAAAAATAAAAATGAGTTTCTTGAGAACTATCTCGCGTAACAACATATACTAAGATGAAACACATTCTCCCTTCGCTAATTTTTTCCATTTCAAATAGAACTCCGCCCTGATGACCACTTTCAGGAGGAGATTAATACCGCAATCAGCAGCAGAGCACCATATCGGTGATCAATACTCGAGTGAAAGCCATAAAAAAAGAGAGCCGAAACAAGTTTGATTAATAGCACCATTCCCTTAAGTTGAAGAAGCGCTACCAACTTTCGCTAGTTTATGGGGAGTATTTGCGGATATTCTCCTCAGGTGATCAGGGAAAGTAAGTTTTGCGAGTTTTCAGGAAATTGGTTTATATATAATTATATATATACAGTACTGGCCAAATTATTAGGAATTTTTTTTAAATTTCATTTTTGGTATAAAATGTTAAATTAAACCAATTTTAAACGTTGAAAAGTTATTCTTTTTTCTACACAGAATACATGGTCATATTTAGCAATAGTTTAGTACTTAGTTTGACCCACCTTAGCTGCCATAATAGCTGCGACACGCTTGGCATGCCATGAATCAATTTTTTGCATAATTCTTTAGTCGAACGAAGCGTGTTTGTTCGTCAGTTGTCGTTTGGTTGTCGTGCGATGCGGGTGTGTTTCTCTTTTTTTACGTGTCATTGTAACTACCGTTTAATTTAAATAGTGTATTTACCCAATTTCGGCAATTATTTGTTACAGTTTTTAAGGAATTTGAAAATGGGGCGAAAGAATGACTTGAGTCCACGGAAAATGGGCAAATACAGGTTTTATTAACTTCTTCTACATTTAAACAAAAGGAAATCGCTGCCAAACTCCATGTTTCACCACAGTCAGTACTTCGTATTAAGAAAAAAATGGTATTTGGAGAAAATGTAGGCCCCAAAAGGGTTGGAAGATGCGGCAGAAAAAGGGTAACGTACGACTCCAAGAACTGATAGACAGATTGCAATTTGTCTCTTAGAAATAGAAGAGCTACTTGCAAAAACATTTCCAGTAGTCTAGCGGCTGATGGCATCAATATTAGTCGTAGAACAGTCAACAGGAGGCTTCTAACTGCGGCTTCAAAGCCTACCGCCCAAGGAAGAAGCCCAGGCTCACTGAGGCTATGAAGAAGGCACGTTTTGCATGGGCAAAGGAACACATTAACTGGACTAGTGAGGATTGGGAACAGGTAAGAATAATATTTAACATTAAATAGAATGTTAATACAGTAAATACAGTATGCATAGAAGTGTATTTACAGTACGTGATAAAACTGCAGTAAAAATATCTGTAAAGCAGCAAGTCATACTGTACTTCGTTTTAGCTGTACTTCATACGCTATGCACTGACTCTTTCACAGGGCTTTCTTTGATTGCAGGTGGTGTTCTCCGATGAGTCAACGATTGCCGTGCTGACGATCGTGTTCAAAGTGTAAGAAGGAGGCCTGGAGAAGAATTTTTGCCTGAGTGTCTGATGAAAACGGTGAAATTTCCACAAAAGATCATGGTTTGGGAGCAATTTCTGTGCATGGAACTAGTCGTTTGAGCATTGTTGAGGGGAATATGAACCAAGTCAAGTATATAGAAGTACTAAGAAGACGTCTACTGCTCAAATAGGAATGGTATGGTAATAGACGTTGGATTTTTTCAACAAGACTCAGCTCCATGCCACACGGCAAAGTTGGTTAAAAAATGGTGTCATGAAATAGTGTCGGTTGCTCCCTGGGCTGGAAATTCTCCAGACATGAACCCAATCGAAAGTTTATGGTGTATTTTAAAGGACGTAATCCATGAAACGCCGATAACAACAAAACACCAACTCATAGAGCGACTTATTCAAGTCTGGTTTCACTCTACACGTATTAAGGAATTATGCAAAAATTGATTCATGGCATGCGAAGCGTGTCGCAGCCCTTAAGGCAGCTAAGGGGGTCAAATTAAGTACTAAACTATGCTAAATAATGACCATGTATTCTTGTGTAGAAATAAATAACTTTTCAACGTTTAAAATTGGTTTAATTTAAAATTTTATACCAAAAAATGAAATTTTTAAAAAATTCCTAATAATTTGGCCAGTACTGTATATATATATATATATATATATATATATATGCATTTAACTGCAATGACACGCAGTATATAAATGAATAGAAACGACGTAAATAAGGAGCGTCTCTGCACACGGGAAGAGAAATAACGAATAAATGAAAAATGAGGCGAACCGCCCGGGAATCGAACCCAGGGCCTTCCAATTGCCGGTTGGATGCGCTACCATTACACCACGGACCTCGATCAATCATAAATCGAAATTCTCCTACATAGGGCAGAAACCAATGCCCTGAGAGGGCACCCTCGCAAATCGTGAATATGTGCATTTAACTGCAATGACCACGCAGTATATAAATGAATAGAAACGACGTAAATAAGGAGCGTCTCTGCACACGGGGAAGAGAAATAACGAATAAATGAAAATGAGGCGAACCGCCCGGGAATCGAACCCAGGGCCTTCCAATTGCCGGTTGGATGCGCTACCATACACACGGACCTCGATCAATCATAAATCGAAATTCTCCTAGATAGGTCAGAAACCAATGCCCTGAGAGGGCACCCTCGCAAATCGTGAATATGTGCATTTAACTGCGCATCCAACCGGCAATTGGAAGGCCCTGGGTTCGATTCCCGGGCGGTTCGCCTCATTTTTATTTATTCGTTATTTCTCTTCCCCGTGTGCAGAGACGCTCCTTATTTACGTCGTTTCTATTCATTTATATACTGCGTGGTCATTGCAGTTAAATGCACATATTTCATATATATAGAAACAAACTTTTAAAATTGCTCAAGGAATTCTACCCACAACTGTGTATAAAAATTATATTCACCCCGTCTAAATCGATTTACCATTTATTTAATACAAGGATGTTATTCCTACACTTCTTAAGTCATCTATAGTTATCAATACAAGTGTGACCACTGTATGGGGTCATATATAGTAAAACTAAAAGACATTTAAAATCTCGTATTTACGAACATCTCGGTAAATCGGTCCGTACAAATTACCCCTTGGCAAACCACCTAATTCTCTCATACGTAATCACTCGCACAACAATAACCACCCAATTTCACAGTCTAATTCACCGTACTGCTGCCGGAAGCTCTGACCTTAAGCTTAAAATTATGGAGTTTGTTTATTTATAAACTAAAACCAGACCTAAATTCTGACGAATCATCGATAGATCTGCTATGTTTTGGTTAAGGTACTAGTTATTTTATTTACATTTCAGTTTAATTCTTTTACTTTTTTATAATTTTAACTTTTTAACTTCACATTATTTACTTTTTAGTTTTAATGTTTTACATTTTCTTAGCTACTTTTTATAATTTTTAAAGTTTATTTTAAATTGTTATTAAGCAATTTGTATTTTGTATGTGATTTGGAATTTTATTGTTTTAGCCTGAAGATGGAATTAGTGCATTCCGAAACGTTGGTACTATTAAACTTGAAGGATGTTTGTATTTTCTCTGGTGTTCCTGTTATATTATATATATATATATATGATGAATAAAACCACGAAGGAAAAAAGAAACACAAAGGGGTGCTCTTTTTTCCTTCGTGGTTTTATTCATCATAAATACTTTTCACGTGTCACTTTCGTGAAATAATTTTTCATATATATATATATATATTAATGAAAAATTAGCGGTTTTATTTTCTAAAGAATAAACCTATCAATTCAATTTGTTCCTCCATACGAGGAACGAGAAATTTGACCTAAGCAGTTTTTTTTAAATATACGGGTTGAAAAAGCCTCCTATAATGCCTACAACGACTTTAATTTTAGCTTTGAGTGTCGTTATATGGAGGTATTAAAATTAATTAGGTTCATGGCTTCATTTCTGTCTAAGTTTATGGTTACCCCGAGTGAAATAAAAGTTGCATATACGAAGTAATAGATTTAGAATACAGTGATTTATGGAGGAACTAAATTATTTTCGAGAAATGCCTAAAAAAAGTATGGGAAATAATACAAAGAGCGTTTTTGTTGTTGTTTTTTTTCTTTAAAACGTGACTAAAAAAGTGGAGCAAAATTGCATTTTCTGACAGAATGATTTTCTCAAAATATTTCAAAAACTACGTATATGAAATGAAACAAAAGCTTAATATATATATATATATATATATATATATATGGGCTACGTCTTGGCCAATGTCGTAACCGCTTTCCGGAGATCAGCGAAGTTAAGCGACATTGGGTGTGGGCAGTAGTTGGATGGGAGACCGTCCTCCGCTCAGATTATGTAGCGACCCGTGGATCCCACGTAAAGCTGTAGATCCCCTCCGTCACATGACCTTAGATGTTGCGAAGGAGGTTAAACAACCCCAATTAAAATATATATATATATTATATATAAATATATATATTAATAATACGAGTAAAGGGAACATAAAAAGTCAAAGTAGTTATGTATGAAAGTCATAAGATACTAATGCCTTCATATATATATATATTCTTCGCTTCGGATCTTGACTTAAAAAGCTAAAATCCACTTAACAAAGAGCATTTTTCTGAATAAAGTTAACTGACAAACACGATTTTGACAAACACGATTTTTGGTCGGTAGAAACCCGGCTTTTTTTTTTTTGTGGTTCTCTTAATTAATGCATTTGTAGGTAAAAAATTGTGAAGAGGGAGACCTTTAAACGACTAGTATCTCTTCTCCTTCATGCGAAAACAACAAGCACAAAATAAGAGTGGCACATTTTGCTACTAAAGAACCGAAATCGTGCCAAAGAGTGCCAAAGCGTTGACGCTGTTTCTGCAAACTTTCTACTAACAAGCAAACTTCCGTTAGCTTGAGCATAAAAATACCTTCAGAAGGAAACGATAAACACGTTTCAAATAATATGAGTTATGCTGATAAAATCTCTTGATATTAATTTCTTATAAGAAGACTAAAAAAGAAATACAGTATTTCCCATCGATCGAGTTTTTCCTTTTAAAATATATAAAAAAAGTAAAAAGAAGTAAAAAATATTTGCTAAACTTTCACTCCAAGTTTAAAAGAATAAAAAAGTTGGGTTTATTACGTTTTATGAAGTTATATTCAGTTGAATTCTGGAAAACATTTTAAAATTTCCCTTTTTGTCGTTTTGAGATACCTCACTTATGGGTACAAAATTTAGGGTATGTGGGTATGTAACATTTATTCGTAAAAAAGGATTATAACTACGCAGGTTGCTAATTAATAATTATCTTAATGATAATGTTTTTAAAAGTCATATTAGTTGTAGATAAATAACCAACAACTTTTTCGACTGCGGGTTTGCATGATATCTAATTTGCCGTCCAGGTATATTTCAGGGTATTTAACGATAACGTGCAAGGCCAAAATCAAGAATTTGATACAGTATACAAATATGTATTATTATTATTATTATTATTATTATTTTTATTTTATTAATAACCTTTATTAATAAAATAAATACAGTACTTTTACAATTTACAATGACAAATAATTGTGAAGCTGGACTATTTATATTATTTTATTTGGCCCTTAAGCTTTAGACTTTACTGGGCTCTTAACCCTTTCTGTCCCAGCGATTCCATATGGTATCATCAACAAAAAGTACGCTTAATTTCCTCATATTAGCTTCAATGATGCCTTATGGCATTTGAATGTAACAATTAACTGTATAGCAACATCTGGCAGTGTTTTAGAACCCAAAAAGAGATGCAGATGCAGGATCACCCTTTAAAAAAGGGGTGTTATACAACCACTTTTTAGCATTGATGGACTATTCCTTTGGAAATACTTTGATTGATAATTTTAGCCAAAGTTACAGTTATCTTATCTTTAACAAGTTTCAATATAGGTACAGGAATATTATGAATGCTATTTTTTGTATTTTTCGATTTACCAATAATATTCCGGACCTCAGTAGAGGTAGCAGAAAAAAATAAAATGAAATTAGTGGGCTTGGTGGTAAAGATTCGACAAATATCACTAGAATAAATGTAACTCTTTAGATAAGGCTGAAAATTGAGGATTGAACACCACAGTCTCCTCCCTACAGTTTTGGTTAGGTGCTACCACCTTTCTTCCTTAATGGTAGTATGTACTTAGAAAAGTATGATGGCAAAACGTGTTATGTCGACCTAAAAAGGTTGGTAAACCCTGCTATAGAAAAGTGTTCCTGTTTTAATTAATATTTTTTTTTTTATCGTGTTCGCTATGTCGACAGACCTTTTCTGCTGTGTTAATTCTCCGACCATATTCTTTAGTGGAAAACAGATCAGTCTTTGAAAGACAGTAATTTCGAGATATCACAAAAGTAAAACTATCTAACAACATTGACCTTACTCTTCTATCGTCCCAACAAATCTTTTTTTGGCCCCGACTAGTACTTCGCGGACGGCTCTTCTGAGGGCTATAACATTTTTCAGAAGAAAGTGCACCAAACGCAGTTTACACCAAAAGATAGAAGACGTCGTGGCGAATAATTTGATGTAAATATCGAACAAATTCGTTCACGACAAAAATGTTTAAAGCAAAGTTTATGTGGCCAAAATGGTATTCAGCTGAGTAAGCTGTCCGTCCGCGTGACGCTAGGCGCACCTTATTCGTCTAGAGTTCTAAGCTCTGCCCAACGGAACTATAATATTTTACAATTTGTGTTGTTTGTGGTAAAATATAATAAATAATTTTGTGCATTTAGTCAGCCCACGCTTGTACAAAATTTTATACTCTTTAATGAAATCGAGGAAAAGCAAGTCACTCCATAATTTACAAAAATACCAGTCATAAAAATTTTGAGCTTCACATCCAAAGCCAGTGAGACCAAATTTGTGAAGCTGCACTCAAAATGTAAGTGGTTCATGAGCTTAAAAGGAAATGTTAAGTTCTCACTTTTGTTAAAAGGTAGAATGAGCGCTAATTTTGTAAAAAATTGTGTTTAAGACAAAAGGGCGTTGCCTAAAAAAAATCATGGACTAGTCTGAAAAATGCATCCTGCTAAAAGCCAAATCTTCTTTGTGTGCATAATATTAAACCTTAAAAAGAACAGGACAAAATAACAAAAATATTTGGCGTTTTAAATTTAAAGGTAAGAAAACCAAACATATTTACCTGGAGGTCTTAGAAAGAGATATATATATATATATATATATATATATATATATATATATATATATATATCGGCTATTGATTGATGGCGTGGAAAACGCAGTTTAATAATAAACAGGAACACCAGAGAAAAAATAAACATCCTTCAAGGTTTAATAGTACCAACGTTTCGGAATGCACTAATTCCATCTTCAGGGCTAAAACAATAAAATGCCAAATCACATACAAAATACAAATTGCTTAATAACAATTTAAAATAAAGTTAAAAATAATAAAAAGTAGCTAAGAAAATGTAAAACATTAAAACTATGATAAAAGGTAAAATTTACCTTTTAGTTTTAATGTTTTACATTTTCTTAAAACTATGATAAAAGGTAAAATTTCCTTTTAGTTTTAATGTTTTACATTTTCTTAGCTACTTTTTATAATTTTAACTTTATTTTAAATTGTTATTAAGCAATTTGTATTTTGTATGTGATATGGCATTTATTGTTTTAGCCCTGAAGATGGAATTAGTGCATTCCGAAACAATGGTACTATTAAACCTTGAAGGATGTTTATTTTGTCTCTGGTGTTCCTGTTTATTATATATATATATATATATATATATTAAAGTGAAACCAATGCGAAAGAGAATACAGGGTGCGGCATAAGTTGGTTTACCGAGAATAATGAAATCACATTGTGAAGGATAATATTATTATTTGACAGAAATTGTTCAAAGTGTCCTCCATCATGCTGAATACACACGTTGCATCTTTGAACCACTGAACAACAAACAGCGCGGCACAGTTCTTTATTATTATTCAACGTTTCGAACTCTTGGCGTATCAAAGTCTTCGTGTGATCGAAATCCCGATGTTTCTGGCCGTAGACGCGTTGTTTGGTGTCTAATTTCTGTTCATCATGTAAGGACCCCAAAAAATTTAACACTACAGATTGCAATTTCAACAATACTAAACAGCAAGCTAGTCAACTTAATACTGCACCCAGCGTACTAAAATCAGTGTTGCCGAGTCACTGTTGCCGAATCAGTGTTGCCATATCAGTTGTTGTTGTTGGTTAGCCGATCAGCCCACCCTGATCGAGCAAGCCGGCGGCACACAGGTAACCGATCGCCCTCTCCGGAGTGGGTCAGAGGTTCAGCGCACTTGTGATGTTGTGTTGTGTTCGTTGTTGTGCTAGAGCAGTACAGTCTGTCATAATGTGTTCAATTGTTTGTGGTGTGTCCTGGCACAGGTGGCAGGTGTCGTCTGTGGAGTTGTCTAGTCTGTGTTATATGTCTGTAAGTTGGGGTGATGTCCACATCGGAATCGTGCTAAGTTAACTAGAGCCGATCTGCTCAGGCTGGTCTCTGACCTGTCAGTGGGTGGCGGCTTCGCACCTACTGTAGGACCGCATTCGGACCGAGTCATGTTAGTGCTTTGTGGGTTAGTGTGTGTTTGTATGTGTTTTTTGTACTGTGTGATGTCTGTGGGGCGTGGTATGGAATGGAGTATTTGGTTATAATGTCTCTGTGATGTTACCTTAATGGTGCGAGGTGTTAGTGCATGATTGTACATGTAGTGAGAAGGGTGTTGTGGGTTAATTGTCGCTGCTGCCATGAATTGTATTCCCCTCATGTCTAAATGTTCCCTAATTTTTAGTATTTTTGTTTCTATGTGCAGGTGTTCTATTGGTGTTGTTTGAATACATCCTGTAATGATACGAAGTGCGTTGTTTTGTATTGTCTGTAAGGTGTTTATGTGTGTGTTTGAGATAATGGGTGCCCAGCATGGCTAGCATAGTTCATAACAGCGAATATATTGTTTGTATATGAGTGATGTTGTTTCCTGTTGGTGTCCAAAGTTTGTACCTGTTAGTACCCTAAGCGTGTTAAGTCTTGACGTACATTTGTTTTTAATGTCCTGAATGTGGTTTGCAAAAGATAATGATGTGTTGTATGTGACCCCAAGTATTTTGGTCCTGTAAGTGTGTGGAATGTTGGTGTTCTTTAGTGTAAGCTTAGTAAAGCTGTGGAGTTATCTGGTGTTCTTTTGATGATGGTTGATTTTGTGGGCGCTACTTTGAGTCTATTGTGTGTGAGCCAGTCTTGTATACTGTTTATGTATGTTTGTAGGTTATTTGTAGCGGTGTCAATGTCGTTGCGGGTGGATGTTAGAGTGATGTCATCTGCATATGATGATAAGGTAAGATTATTATCTATGGGTGTTGGAATTTCATGCATGTATAAGTTGAACAGTGTTGGTGAGAAAACAGAGCCTTGAGGGACCCCGTTCGGGAAAAGCCTGTTTTTGGATGACTTGCCATTAAATGTGATATGTGAGTATCTTCCTGAAAGATGGTTGCTCAGCCACCTTTTGGTGTTATTGTGCATGTTTGTGTTGAGTATTTTATTTATGAGATGGAAGCCTGGGATAGCATCAAATACTTTACTAATGTCTATTGTTGCTAATAGTGTACGTTGAGCTCATCGTCTGGAGTTGATGCCATCCATGATGTGTTGCGTGAGGTTAGTGAGTAATGTCGTGGTTGAGTGGTGAGGTCTGAATCCATGTTGAGTAGGCGATAGTGGTATGTGTGGGTTGCCATATCAGTATTACCGAATCAGTGCAGCCAAATATAAAAATTTTCTCGGTATATTAGTCTTCACAAGGTGATTTCATTATTCTCGGTAAACCGACTTATGCCGCACCCTGTATATACAAAACTAAGTATATCTTAACGTCTCATGACCGAGTGGGTAATGTGGCGGCTCGCGAAGTTCGAATCTTTAGTAGCTTTGATACGAATCTCACCGAAGTACGATAAGTTTATTTTTAATGTATTTAATCTTGAAACTTAAGTTGCTGTCAGTATGTTGTTCCTGATTAACATGAAAATTATTATGCATGTAATTATACTCGGTTTATGAAAATAAATAAATATTAATGTTGACTGGAGGGACCGTAGGCTGATAAAAAATCTGTCTTGGGCAGACTGTGAATGTTAGCGTTGCAGGAGGAAAATCGGAGCCTGGATTGGTTGGGAGAAGGATCAGGGAAGGATGCTCCCTGTCTCCCTTGTTATTTAACATTCATGCGGAAGCAATGATAATAGAAGCACTCTCAGATCTGGAAGAGGGAATCAGAGTGGGAGGTAAATTGGTCAAATCTGTAAGGTTTGCGGATGACAAGGCATTTGTTTGTAGTACTGAGGAAGGACTGCAAAGAATGGTCAATAGCTTGACAACAACGACGGAAGAATTCGGAATGAGAATTAATGAGGCTAAGACAAAGGTAATGAAAATTGCAAGAAGGAAAGGAACACAAATGAAGCTAACGATAGGAAATCGGACCTTAGAAGAAGCTGAGTAGTTTAAATGTCTGGGAAGTTTATTAACCAACAATGGAGATTGCAATAAGGAAGTAAGATCTAGAATTGGTATGGGTAAGGTAGTTTTTGAGAGACAGAAAGGACTACTTACAGGTAAACTCAACTTGAAACTGAAGAAAAGGTTAGTAAAAAGCTTGATATGGAGTGTGGTACTGTATGAAGCAGAAACATGGACACTGAAAACAACTGAAAAGAAACTTCTGGAATGTTTTGAAATGTGGATTTGGAGAAGAAAGCTAAAGATAAGCTGGAGGGAACACCAAAGTAATGAGGAAGTACTGCAACAGGTGAGGAAGGAAAGAAGACTCATTAAGGTGATAAGAGAAAGACAGAAGAAATGGATCGGACATGTGTTGAGAGGAGAAGGATTGTTGAAGGAAGTGATAGACAGTAGATATGAAGGTAGAAGGCCGAGGAGAAGGAAAAGGAAAGCAATGCTGGATGATTTGAAGGCAGGCAGGAGCTACCATGAGATGAAAAGGATAGCTCAGGATAGAACACTTTGGCGGGACACATGAGTTGGACCTGCCTGATAGGCAGAACACGATGGATGGATGGATGGATGGATGGATGAAAATAAATTGAAATGGTATTTAATTGATATTTCTCCTAATAGATGGCGCCACTCACTTCGATTAAATTATTTTCAAGAAACCAGTTCCTCGAAAACTATTTAATCAAGCATCGAAGTTTGATGAAAATATTTTCACCTGAGGACACTTGTTCAGTGAAATAATTTTCAACATCTTGATGAAAATTCTAGTCTCAATGTACATGTTAAAAGCTGCCACTATATATTTTTCATTTTTTTTTTTTTACTTTTAATTTTTAACGCCATTTTTTTTATTCTTGTCCTGTTCTTTTTGAGGTTTATTATTATCTATCTATAAATAAAAAAAACTGAGCGGAGTTTAGCGGAGTAACAAATATCTCTTTTGCTCAGTCGCCTGTTATGATTGGCTGCTCGCGTAAAGTGGGTGGAGCTAATGCCTCTCGCTCAGTCGCCCGTTAGGGTCGGATCTATCAAGATGAACGGCGTTAAAGATCACAAGCCCTACCCGTATGGTAGAGAGCCGAAGGCGCGGTTTGTGCGCAAAAAAAGATTTGACTTTTAGCAGGATGATCTTTTTAGATCAGTAAAGACTATCTTTGAAGATTAGGTTAAAAAGCAAGCTTGAATGACTATATATCATGTATCTTTTCCCGAGCAATGAAAATGTTATACAGTAAGATGAACTAGCCACGAAAACCCTTCAATTAGTAATGAAAAAGTATAAGTCTCTTCCACTTTCATTAATAACTATGGATTACCTTATTTAATAGAGTAACTCAATAATCATAGTTTGTGCAACCTTAAAATTAGATTTAAGTCTGGAATACTTTAAAGTTTAAAAATTCCAATTATAATTGAGGTACTGATGATGATAAAGACAGAAAGTTATACAAGGTAAAAATGTCTACACACACACACACACACACACACACACACAAATTTACAATGAAAAATACAAATAATTGCTCTTGACAAGTAATACTTTTGAGCTTATTTCATGCATTTCCCTGAAGACGAAATGAAATCAACAACTCCAAGAAATACAAAGACTTCTTCTTATCTTATTTTTCTTTTAAAAAAGGATTAACATTTTTTAAAAGTCAACATTTAAATATCTCCTCGAATCACTGAAGAGAAATTATTCATTTTTAGATTAAAAATTTATTAAAAAACAAAAGTCAGTTAAAATTTTGAAACTTTATGAAATTACTGTTACAAGCATTGCGATATCTTTTACTAGAATTTTAATCAGCGAAGACAGTTTAATTAGTAACTTTTAAAGCCCAAGGGTCTTTTATGAGAGTGAATAAAATTGTCTGACGTTAACCAGAATAAAATCAGTTCATTAAGGGCAATTATTGGTCACTTGGGTTTTAACTCAAGTATGGCTAATATCTATGGCCATCCATCATCGATGTCTGATATTTTTCGTAATAAATAGCTATTATAGTTAATAAATAATCAGACAGGAGGGCCAGAAACTGGCACAGCGCTCAGGCCAACTAATGCGGACCTTTGCTCTAACCTAACTCCTGTATTATTATTACCAGCACCATCGGGAGTCGAACTCTTAACCTCAGTGTCTTCACTTCGTTTATAGAGAAACGGTGTTACCCACTCAACTATAGCCTCTAGCAACTCTCATTGGTTGGTTGGTTTTTCGTTTAACATCTTTCGTCCACCAGAGAACACCACTAACCGGGAAAAATAAGTCCCCTTTAAAAGGAGAACTGGGTCAAGCCAAATAAATTACGTGCAGCGGGCTCGTCACTGCACTCCGCCCCTATTTCTCAGACTGGTTTGGGACAGTTCATGGCTGGGTTAATTGTTATGGATTTGATAGACTATAATAAAGTTCATTTAAGAGAACACTGTAACAAAAATTACATGCAAATAAAGAGAACATACATATATTTCGACACTAATAAACTAACTTAACCTAACGTAACTAAGCCTAATTTAGCCTAACCTAAATAAGCCTAATCTAACCTAAACTGACCTAACCTAACTAAGCCTAATTTAACCTAATCTAACCTAACTGAACTTAATTTAACCTAACCTAAATTAGCCTAATTTAACCTAAACGTAATCTAATTAACCCTAATTAATCTAACCTAACTAAGCTTAATTTAACTTAACTAACTCATTCTATCTAACCGGAATTGAACCTAAATAACATAATCTAAGTTCAGTTTAACCTAACCTAACTAGGCTTAATTTAACTTAACATACTCTAACTCTAAAAAAAAATTATCGCTAAAATGGTTTTACAAAATAAAAAGAACCTATTAAACGACGATCTTACTAAGGGGTCCTTTTTCTTATGGGGAGGGGAGGGGTAGTCTCAAGACCATGAAGAACTTTTTCTACTAGAAATTATTTACTTTTGCTCCTTTTTCACCTAAGTTTTCAAGTGGAAATAGATAGAATTTCCAGAACATAAGTTTCAGCGAAACCGAGAACAGCTAATCTATTTTATTTTTCTAAAAATTTTATTGTCTACAATGTAAAAAAAAAAAAAGAAGCTCTGTATTGATTTTCTCTCTTATTTCTTAGGTTTAGCGACAATTATTAAAATACACTACATAGTATTAATTTTTACATGTTAGTGATCATACAACGAGTCATGGTGACTCATATCGGGCGTAATAATAACAACAGAGAACCGCGTGGATTCATTTAAAATTAAACAACCTCGTCAGATACTATTCCAAGCCAGTCTGTAAAATGGGGAAAGGGTGCAGTGACGGGTTCGCTGCACGCAATGTATTTTATTTGGCTCGACCCAGTTTTTCTTTTCTCCCACTTGGACAAAGGGAGTTTAAAAAGATCAACCAACCAACCAACCAACCAAACTTAAAATTAAAGGTTATATGTTTTATGTGCGGAAGTCTACGCATTGTTTATATGTATAAACAGTTAGTTCAGCATGCGCGTTTATGCAAACCAGAAAAGACGTCTTTGACCAGCCCAAACAAAGCTTGAAGCCGTGTAAACCTTGCGCGAACCCCATCAGCGTTTGCCTTCATGATCTTATCGTTACAAAAAAGGATAAAAAGAAAGAAAAAAAATAAAAATAAAAAAAAGGAAAATTTATAAAACAGAAATGGAATGTATGACTTGCTAAAATTTAATTCCACATCTTTTGTTTTTAACCTCGTATCACTGCTTCTCCAACAATACTTCTTCACCTTTCGTGTTTCTTTCAACCGTGTATACAATGAAAATTAACTAAACCTTTGAAAGGGGACTACTTTTTACGAGTTTATTTTTAACTCTCTCTCTCTCTCTCTCTCTCTCTATATATATATATATATATATATATATAGGCTGACCATACGTACCGTTTTGAACGGGACAGTACCGTTTGTATGGGTTCTGTCACTGAAGAATAATTGTAAGCTCAATATGTATGTTTATGTACTTACTTTTTCATGAATACAGAATATTACATAACCCCCGTCCCTTTTTTGTCTCAAGGAAATATGGTCAGCCTATATATATATATATATATATATATATATATATATATATATATATATATATATATATATATATATCAGCGGTCTGAACCTTTTTCGTGTAATTTACCCTTTCGACCAGTTCACCCAGCCAGATTCCTCCCCCCCCCCCGTTAAAATAGGTTAAGCGTTAACACGGTTAAGTAAACAAACTAGACTCGATGACAAACTTTATTATCATTAGGTAATAATAATCAGTGTGATGGCTGAAATTGCTTTTTGCAAACCAGCTCGTCAATGTCAGGGGAAGTAAGGGGTTCCAAAAAACCTTAGCCCCCCCCATTTGCAGCTTACATGTTTACTTATATCGAAATAGTTTTTAGTGATTATAAAAATATATAAAATTCTTTATTTATTGCAGGTGTTAAAATTACTCTAGCTGATAAAGTGATAATATAATGGCTTCTCAATTAATTGGTGATTCGGAGAGGCAACGTGTGATAGATCGCATACGAGCAATAACATTTCGGGAAGCCCTTGATGCTGGAGCCACCTTCATAACACGTTCATGGGTTGCCAAAAAGTTGCGAAGAAGTGAGGACTTCGTCAAAAGAAATTGGAATAAAACTTTGGATGAATGTGAAATGGATACAACCAAATCTGGGCGCCCAAATTTGCCACTCTCTCAGGAAACAAAGGACACCATTGAAAGCGGTACGCGTAAGCGGAAAAACAGCTGTGCTAAACTTTCTAAAGAGATCGAAGTGTTGAGAGGAAAGATCGTTAGGGTCAGATCATTCGACTGCACCGTCATAGGCAAGGTTTTAAAACCTTGGCATGAACTTCCAAAGCCAAGAAAAACTCAACTTAACATCGATGACAGAATGTGGTTTGCCCATTATCTTGAATATTGGGATGTGGATGATTTCATGCATTTAGCTGTCTCCGATAAATTTTTTGTTTACGTAACACGTAGGCCTAACTACCAAAATGATCGAGTGTGGGCCACAACACTAGATGAAATCGATGACAATGAACATTATCGCGAAATATTAAAAAGTCCAGACTGTGTTGGTGTGTTTGTTTTGTTCACTGCAAAGAAGCTCATGTGGGTGCTGAAGCCAAATGGTCAGAGTTGGGATGAACAGTATTTTCGTGATATTATTCTATCCCAGCATGTCATTCCTTTTCTAAGAAACCCAAACAATGTTATGGATGTTGATCAGGTACACTTCTGCACGATAAGGCCCCCTGCTTTACGGCATTAGCCACTCAACAGTTGTTGCGGAACCATGAGATCGATTTCTTTGGAAATGAAGAATGGCCAGGAAATTCTCCTGACCTGAACGTCTGTGAACACATTGGATCAGTTATAAAGGACAAGGTTAAATGTCTCTCGTTTCAAGAACCTGCAGCAAATCGATTTTCGAAGGATACAATGACGCAACACATTGAAACTGTTTTAGCAAATTTGCGTAACGATCAAGATCTATTCACATCACTTTTGGCAAGCTACCCAAAGCGAATTCAGGCTGTCTTGGAAGCCAATGGCGGGAACACCAAGTTTTAATTGTTTCTCATTAAATGCAGGATTAAATTCTCTTTTGTAAGGTATGTTTAGTTTTACTGTACCTCTAATGGTTTAGGCCATGGGCCGGGGGACTAAGGTTTATTGGAGCCCCGTAGTAGAGAGCGCGCAACGCAGGTCACACTCCAATATTTTGTTTATGTCTGATTTAACCTTACGTCTCAAAAAGCGTGATACTTTCCCGCGGTTCCAAAATTTGCCCCCTACAACCAAGAAATTTACCACTAGGGTAAATTTACCCCAGGTTAAGAAGTGCTGGTCTATATATATATATATACAGGGTGTCCTATAAGTCCGGCATCATAGGAGAAATTCATATTTTTCTATTTCTACAAACCATAATTCATATTTTTCTTATGTTCGGGATGCCAATTTCCGTCCACCGTTCTGTTCAGTGACGAGGCTGTTTTTTATGGAAATGGTGAGGTAAATCGACAGAACACCCGCTACTGGTCTCAAAACAACCCTCACTGGTATACCTCTTCAAAGGAACAAGGTGCATCTCGGGTGATGGTATGGTGTGGCATTTGGAAGGATCGCATCATAGGCCCCCTCTTTTTCGATGAACATGTCACTGGAGGCACCTACCTACGTATGCTCAAGGAAGAAGTATTTCCCAGTGTTTTGAACGAAGAAGGAAATTTCCCAACATGGTTCCAGCAAGACGGCGCTCCTGCACATTACAGCACCCAAGTAAGGGAATACCTGTACCAACAATTCCCTGGTCATTGGATAGGACGTCGATGGCCTGTGGAATGGCCAGCTAGAAGCCCGGATCTCACGCCACTAGATTTTTATCTCTGGGCCACTTGAAAGCGCTGGTATACGCAGAGAAAATTAGGAGTGTTGAACATTTACGGCAGCGCATTATTGGGGCATGTAACACCGTTACTCCTGACATCATTCACCGTGTGCTTGCTGACTGGGTATCACGTCTGAATTTGTGTATTGAAAACAATGGTGGACATATTGAGCACGTTCTGCAAATAAAAACTTTTGTTTTGCCCTTTTTTATTATTTTTCCTATGATGCCGGACGTATGGGACACCCTGTATATATATATATATATATAATATATGGCATGAATTTCACAATTAAACGCGTGAAATGAATGACTGACTTTTCTTTTTTCTTTTTCCTCGTGGGTTTGCATTATATATATATAATATATATATATATATATAATATATATATATATATTTAGCTACATGCCTATTGTTGTTGTTTCCTGCTTCTCAAAATTATTTGAGAAACTTTTGTTACGCCGACTAAATGATTATTTATGGACGTCTCCTAATCAGTTTGTCTGTAAAAGGTCTCACAGTTTCTAATTTGCCAAACTTTGGGGTCCATTTACTCAAAACGTAATTTTGCCGAGTTTGTCACTAGTATTCGCAACGCCTCATATAATGAAATTTGCAGCAATGATGGTATGAATAAACACACCTGAGGATTAGATTATTTGGAGACAAACGTAAATCCAGCAGTTACCTGCCTCGCTGCGGAACTGCGAGAAAGTATAGGGGTCAGTAAAAACGACTTTTACCCGTAAAAGAAAAGAAAAGATGAACATATCCTAAAACCCACTGCAACAAACTTTTTCTTATTTTTTTTTTTTTGTTAAACAAAGTATTACCTACGGCCTGCGGCGGAAGACTTTAACAAAAATTAACGATATTGTAAGAAAAAACTTTGGGCTATTAAATCTTCTGTTCTTAAATACTTTCTGCACTAATGTTTATGGACAGCAACTGTGGGTTAATTATAACAAAAGCTCCTGCAAAATCCTCAAATTGTTTTACAAGAAGTTATTTCCAAGATGCTCAGCCTCTCAAATGTTCGCTAACCGCAATGTTCCGAGCCTTCCTGAAGTAACAAGACGCGCTCAATACAGTCTAATGCGAAGAATTAAAAACTCAGACAATCCAATTGTCCAATCTATTCATCAATCCTGCTTTATGTCTTCTAGACTGTGGACCTCATGGTATGAAAGTCTATATCTAACTCCACTTAACTCTTGCATTAGCCACTCCATTACATGTACTTTTTATTTTTATGAAGCTGTTATTACTAATTCTATTATTTCTCATTTCTTTACGTGTATTAGTGTTATTTCTTTATTACCATAATCCTGTATTTTTTAATTTTTTAATTTATTTTAATTAACTATCGTTGATTACTTTCATGGATACTGTACCTTTTTTTTTTTTAGGTGGGGACTCTGTCTCCCGCTAATATTGACATTGACATTATCACTATCATCATTATCATATACGTGTTTATATTGTCTCTACGTGTATTTTCTTTTTTTTATTCCATTATTTTTATTTTTGTAGTCTTCGCTTTTAGTAATTTTTATTATTCCTTGTTTCAATACGTGTCCTATCTTTATTTCTCTTTTAGTCATAATTTGTAGTTTTTTAAATTTATTATTGTTTGATTTATCTTATCGGTTATTATCTTTAATAATATTGTACTATTTTATGGGATTTATACCCTGCCAATAAAGCTTATCATTATCATTATAAACATTATATATATATATATATATATATATATATATATATATATATATATATATATATATATATATATATATATATATATATATATATATATACAAACATACACATATAAACTTCAGTTTCTATTTTTGTTTGCTCAGAGATTTAGTCCATCACACGAATACAAACACTGAACCAATACAGGACCATAATATCCTCTCTCTTCCATTGTAAGAGAAGTCTATTTACAAAAATGAGGATGAAAAGTAGATCAGGCAATAATTCTCTTATAATGGCTACCGGTGAGTTTATTGTTTTGAGTACCATCAGTTCCAGTAATCAGAAAACATTGCTCCCAAATGTATGGATTCAGAGTTATCTCGACTATTGCAACTTATGGTGCCTTGTCGTCATTCAGGAGGTAAAGAGAGGTGCAGCTGCAAGATTATTATTATTATTATTATTATTATTATTATTATTATTAAGACTTTGAAATACAGAAGTACTCATCAGAAAATAAACTTTTACCTCGTGTCAAATGCTTCATATTTCGTTCTATAAGACGAAATATAACTTTGATCGCTGAGCTATATTGGACAAAATCAAGTGGTTTCTTACTTGGCTGAGGCTCAGTTAATACACCATATTTAGGTGAAACGTGGTTATTTTTTTAACCACACATACACTCACACACACACATACACACCAGAGTGAATACGCTCTTTCCTTTATCAGTTAAAAACTATACACGTTTTCCGAGGAAAAGAGACCTGCAAATTTGATAGCACGCAGTCCTTCTCTGGGTATTCTTTATATTTAAGTCTAAAATCGAATTTATCTGCATGAATAACGTGTAAAACGAAGTATGCATATTGGTTTCAGTGCCATTCCATCACACGAAAGTTGAAATGAATGTTGTGGTTTGTTTAATAGGGTTGTTTAAAACCCCATTCGTAACATCTAAGACCATTTGATCGAGAAAACCTACAACTTTACGTAGAATCCGAACGACAAGTCGTTACATAATCTGAAAGTGGAGGACAGTCCCCCATCCAACTACAACCCAAACACAATGTCGCTCAACTTTGCTGATCGAAAGGAAGCGGTGTTACGATACTGGCCAAGAGGTAGTTCTTACAATGGATGTCTGTCCTTATATACTATGAAAACATCCGAATTTAAAATATATAATATATATATATATATATATATATATTCGAATCTTAATAACAGTTAATATAAAGGATATCCAATTAGAGTTACTCAAACTCATATTAACAAATTCACGATTTCTTGAATAAAAGGCCTATATAAATTGGCTAGGCTTTATTTTAAAATTAAAAACTTTCTCTTTTCAGTGGTATATGGGACACCTTACCACTCTTTAACATCGCTCTCTCATTTCCGCAAATAATCATGCCAAGATCGAAATAAAAATTTTGGGAAAATCCGGCATGTGGCCAGACATCAAGCTAGCCGCCAAAACTTAAGCATTGATGTGGCACCACGCGCTTTAAAGTGTTTAGTTGGGCAGCCTTGATATACGTACCACTGATACCACTGACTCTCCTTGCCTTGGTATTCACTCAAAATAAAACCTTCTAAATTTAGAACTTATAACTTCTTTTTGAGGTGTGCATTCTAGGGGAAGTTTTTCCTTCGTTTGGGTACCAAAACTTCTCGTCAGATGATACAAAAACTTCTTTTAATGATACATAACTTCTTTAGATAGAAGAAATGGACTTCAAAAAAAAATTCTTTTGTGAGTGATTTGAGACAAAAGAAGACACTATTTCTATGTACAGAAAGAAGGTTACGGAAATCTTTGATTTCTGCGTTGGTTCAATATCACGTTTCGTTAAATTTATTTCTAAAAATTAAAAATAATTACGTTCAAAATACGTTCGTAAATAAATACACGTAAATATTCTTAGTTATTATTTTTAATAACACGCAAATATTCTTAATTATTATTTTTAATAATTATTATTATAATTATTAATTTATATTCAATATTTCCAAAGCCTGAATGAAAAAGACAGGAAAGAATCACTTTCGCGTGAAATACATTTTCTTCTGATTTAACATTCGACTATTTTGCGTGTCCAGTTCAGGGTGAGAAGAACGGTGAATTGGTGCACGAACGAGCATGCTAAGCAGCCTATACAAATATTGTAATCGTATTAATGGTGCCAATTTTATATATATAAAGGGTGATCCAGAGAAATGGGACCCAAAAGAAACCCCTGTAACTCTTAAAGTATAAGTCCTTTATAAAATCATACGCATCATTCGAAAGAGGATAGTTACAAGTTTGTACAGGATTGTATAGGTTTTGAAAATACAAGACAAGATAAGATACAAAACAAAATAAAAGTGTTAGTTAAAACTAACCCTTCAAGATGACTGCATGGACTGTGGAACAGCTGCGTTTCATAACTGAGCAATATTATGAGCATGGAAGAAGTGTAGTTTCAGCTCAAAGATCTTTCAAGACAAATTTTCAGATGTCAAAATCACCTTCTAAGAGCTGAAACTACACTTCTTCCATGCTCATAATATTGCTCAGTTATGAAACGCAGCTGTTCCACAGTCCATGCAGTCATCTTGAAGGGTTAGTTTTAACTAACACTTTTATTTTGTTTTGTATCTTATCTTGTCTTGTATTGTCAAAACCTATACAATCCTGTACAAACTTGTAACTATCCTCTTTCGAATGATGCGTATGATTTTATAAAAGGACTTATACTTTAAGAGTTACAGGGGTTTCTTTTGGGTCCCATTTCTCTGGATCACCCTTATATTTACATGACATTAAAGAAGGAGAAATTTATTTCTTTATTTATTTTACGTGCAAATTAATACTGTAACGAAAATGTTTTCATTTAGCTGCTCTATTATTAACATTTACATTTACACATACGTTATATATCAGTGTGTGTGTGTGTGTTTTTTCAGCTACGTCGTGGCCATGTTGCAACAGCGCTTCCTCTTGATCAGCAAAGTTAAGCGACATTGAGTCTGGGTAATACGAGTAGTTTGATGAATGACCTTTCTTATCCTAGGTAAACCTGTAGGTCCTTTCCGTCACATGACCTTTGCTATTACAAAAAAAATTTAAAAAAACCAAAACACACACACACACACACACACAAAACACATACATGTACGTATTGTATGTATGTATGTATGTATATTGAATTGCGTACAGTTTGTACATGAGGAAATACAGGGTGGCCCAAAAGGTACCTACCAAGTTTAAGCCTTTGTAAGTTAATGTTGGTAGATACCTTTTGGGCCACCCTGTATACACAGCACCATATAAATTGAAATATTACATGTTTACAGCGCAAGAAAGCACACAAATGTTGTAGTCCCAAGCCAATGAAGGTTTTCTCAAATATGTATATGAATGGGCAAACAATGCTAAGTACAGTTCTGTACTTGTGCTCAATATACTCTGCAATATGTATCGGCCAGAATAATGAGTTAGACTACCGAGTCCAAAACTGTACCTTCTTCTTACGAATAACCATAATTTTAAAATTTATAATTTAAAAGTGTTTCCATCAACAATTTTCTTGAGCGACCGTCGCTCAGTGGCTAACACCGTGAAGACACTGAAGTTACATGTTCGAATCGCTAATAGTACTACTGGTAATAATAATAATAATAATAATAATAATAATAATGATACAGGAGTTATACAGCAATGGGCCGCATTAGATGGTGTCACCTCTTTGCCATTTTCTGGCCCTTTTTAATGATTATATATCAACAATTTTCTTTAGTTAGTTGAGTATTTACAAACCTTGGACTTCGACTCCAAATGTATGGTCATACTGATAATATTTTACAAGTAGTACTTGATATATCTAAATTTGTCCACTACAGTACATTTCCTTTAAAATCTGTCTGTGTAAACCTAAAAAAATACACGTGTGTTGCTTAAAACGTATAAATTCCAAATCTGAAAAAAAAATATAAGCCAATTTTTCATTCTTTTTTGGTTTAAATCATGAGAATAATTCCTTATTCTTCTTTTGTGGTTTAGAAAATGCGCTTATTGGCAAGAATTCAATTTCATTAACTCTGTAGATTGTCTTCACAAAGCCTACTGAAGCGTCCTTTCGGATTAATAAACTTTATCAATTAATACGAAACAATCATTATGAACACGATATTATATTTTATATTTTATTTTGCGTATTTGTTATATATTAATTAAAAAAAATAATAATAAAACCATTTTGTTTTCTGACGACGGGAAATTATTTTTGTTTTTTATTTTATTGAGAAAAATAATAGGCTCGATTTTAAGTCTTCTTTTAATTAAAACTCATCGCTAAACAGACCTGA
The DNA here is from genome assembly GCA_023014485.1 of Bathynomus jamesi. NCBI lineage: Eukaryota > Metazoa > Arthropoda > Malacostraca > Isopoda > Cirolanidae > Bathynomus > Bathynomus jamesi. The sequence continues at coordinate 44,011 of JAJOZX010008544.1, forward strand.
TATATAGTTTCAGGTTATTTGGTTTAGCCTCGTTGCGACACCCTTCCCGTTAAATCAGCGAGGTTAAGCGACGTTTACTTTGTTCATTAGTTGGATGGGTGACCCTACTCCGCGTTCAGATGGTGTAGCGACCCGTAGTTCACATCTCGCGTAAAGCTGCGAGTCCCCTCTTGTCATATGACCTTACGTGTTGCGAAGTAGATTAAATAACCCCCATCATTGCATTACAAATCTATTTTAACATGGAGAATTATATCTTAATTCAAAGATTCGCAGCGACCTTGGATTTTAACCAAAGGGACAACAAATACGTGTCATTATGATCTTATTTGATTTGCCAAAGAATGAGAAAATTCTCTCTATTTTGCTTTCAGAGCCGATAATCATGGTCAAAATCGTTTCTTTCAAATTCTGTTTTACAACCGAATTTATTGAATTCAACCAAATTAAGATTTCCAAAAAAATATTTGTCTGGATACAACTCGTAGGACGGAGGTCCCCGGACAGTTTTCTCAAATGAGAGACAATCCTTCACAATGCGGGATGGTTGGCAATCCTACTGAGCAACTATCCGATTACTTAAGTGTTGATTATTATTTTACATATAACGGTTGATCATTCCTGTATAAAGGTATATACGTTAAAGACCTAATAAAAATAAATACAGGGTGTACATAAAGTCAGGATCTATTTTTGTGAAGCACTTGGAAATTATATGGAATTCAATCATAAAATGATAAAGTGGTAACATTTATTAAATAATTAAGAGTAGGATTCGACGTGACGCCCATCAGTATCCCTGCACAGCTCAAATCATTCCGCAGCATTTCTAAACACATTCTGGAGCATTTGCGGGGTTATGTTATCTGCAGCAGTTCGTATACGTGTACGTAAGTTTTCAAGACTCGTAATCTTCGTCTGATAGACGTGCGATTTGATAAAGCCCCATGCAAAGAAATCTAAAGGGGTTAAATCTGGTGATCTCGCTGGCCAAGGTCTGTTGCTTCCGCGTCCGATCCAGCGATTTGGAAAAAGTCCATTTAGATAATCCTGAACAATTTTGGCATAGTGACAAGGAGCACCATCATGTTGATAGACGACGGGGATAGGATTGTTAGTATTTAGTTACTTGTTACCTATAATTGCAATATCTTCTTCTAAAAGGGGATTATCACTCTATTTCTCAGTCAATTAAGTCGAACCCAGTCTGTATTACTGATTTTTCTGATGATGAAAGTAAGGGCAAGTTAACATATGACATTATTCTGTTCAAATCGATTTAGATTTGTTTCCCCTCGGATGCAAAATTTTGGCTTGCGAGGGGACGGTGAATACTTAGTAAGTATTGCTAAGATTTTATTTTTCTTAATTATAATGGGTGATCCAGAGAAATGGGACCCAAAAGAAACCCCTGTAACTCTTAAAGTATAAGTCCTTTTATAAAATCATACGCATCATTCGAAAGAGGATAGTTACAAGTTTGTACAGGATTGTATAGGTTTTGACAATACAAGACAAGATAAGATACAAAACAAAATAAAAGTGTTAGTTAAAACTAACCCTTCAAGATGACTGCATGTACTGTGGAACAGCTGCGTTTCATAACTGAGCAATATTATGAGCATGGAAGAAGTGTAGTTTCAGCTCAAAGATCTTTCAAGACAAATTTTCAGATGTCAAAATCACCTTCTAAGAGCTGAAACTACACTTCTTCCATGCTCATAATATTGCTCAGTTATGAAACGCAGCTGTTCCACAGTCCATGCAGCCATCTTGAAGGGTTAGTTTTAACTAACACTTTTATTTTGTTTTGTATCTTATCTTGTCTTGTATTGTCAAAACCTATACAATCCTGTACAAACTTGTAACTATCCTCTTTCGAATGATGCGTATGATTTTATAAAAGGACTTATACTTTAAGAGTTACAGGGGTTTCTTTTGGGTCCCATTTCTCTGGATCACCCTTATATTTACATGACATTAAAGAAGGAGAAAATTATTTCTTTATTTATTTTACGTGCAAATTAATAATGTAACGAAAATGTTTTCATTTAGCTGCTCTATTATTAACATTTACATTTACACATACGTTATATATCAGTGTGTGTGTGTGTGTGTGTGTGTGTGTGTGTGTGTGTGTGTGTGTGTGTGTTTTCAGCTACGTCGTGGCCATGTTGCAACAGCGCTTCCTCTTGATCAGCAAAGTTAAGCGACATTGAGTCTGGGTAATACGAGTAGTTTGATGAATGACCTTTCTTATCCTAGGTAAACCTGTAGGTCCTTTCCGTCACATGACCTTTGCTATTACAAAAAAAATTAAAAAAAAACAAACACACACACACACACACAAAATACATACATGTACGTATTGTATGTATGTATGTATGTATATTGAATTGCGTACAGTTTGTATATGAGGAAATACAGGGTGGCCCAAAAGGTACCTACCAAGTTTAAGCCTTTGTAAGTTAATGTTGGTAGATACCTTTTGGGCCACCCTGTATACACAGCACCATATAAATTGAAATATTACGTGTTTACAGCGCAAGAAAGCACACAAATTTTGTAGTCCCAAGCCAATGAAGGTTTTCTCAAATATGTATATGAATGGGCAAACAATGCTAAGTACAGTTCTGTACTTGTGCTCAATATACTCTGCAATATGTATCGGCCAGAATAATGAGTTAGACTACCGAGTCCAAAACTGTACCTTCTTCTTACGAATAACCATAATTTTAAAATTTATAATTTAAAAGTGTTTCCATCAACAATTTTCTTGAGCGACCGTCGCTCAGTGGCTAACACCGTGAAGACACTGAAGTTACATGTTCGAATCGCTAATAGTACTACTGGTAATAATAAAAATAATAATAATAATAATGATACAGGAGTTATACAGCAATGGGCCGCATTAGATGGTGTCACCTCTTTGCCATTTTCTGGCCCTTTTTAATGATTATATATCAACAATTTTCTTTAGTTAGTTGAGTATTTACAAACCTTGGACTTCGACTCCAAATGTATGGTCATACTACTGATAATATTTTACAAGTAGTACTTGATATATCTAAATTTGTCCACTACAGTACATTTCCTTTAAAATCTGTCTGTGTAAACCTAAAAAAATACACGTGTGTTGCTTAAAACGTATAAATTCCAAATCTGAAAAAAAAATATAAGCCAATTTTTAATTCTTTTTTGGTTTAAATCATGAGAATAATTCCTTATTCTTCTTTTGTGGTTTAGAAAATGCGCTTATTGGCAAGAATTCAATTTCATTAACTCTGTAGATTGTCTTCACAAAGCCTACTGAAGCGTTCTTTCGGATTAATAAACTTTATCAATTAATATGAAACAATCATTATGAACACGATATTATATTTTATATTTTATTTTGCGTATTTATTATATATTAATTAAAAACAAAATAATAAAACCATTTTGTTTTCTGACGACGGGAAATTATTTTTGTTTTTTATTTTATTGAGAAAAATAATAGGCTCGATTTTAAGTCTTCTTTTAATTAAAACTCATCGCTAAACAGACCTGATATATAGTTTCAGGTTATTTGGTTTAGCCTCGTTGCGACACCCTTCCCGTTAAATCAGCGAGGTTAAGCGACGTTTACTTTGTTCATTAGTTGGATGGGTGACCCTACTCCGCGTTCAGATGGTGTAGCGACCCGTGGTTCACATCTCGCGTAAAGCTGCGAGTCCCCTCTTGTCATATGACCTTACGTGTTGCGAAGTAGATTAAATAACCCCCATCATTGCATTACAAATCTATTTTAACATGGAGAATTATATCTTAATTCAAAGATTCGCAGCGACCTTGGATTTTAACCAAAGGGACAACAAATACGTGTCATTATGATCTTATTTGATTTGCCAAAGAATGAGAAAATTCTGTCTATTTTGCTTTTAGAGCGGATAATCATGGTCAAAATCGTTTCTTTCAAATTCTGTTTTACAACCGAATTTATTGAATTCAACCAAATTAAGATTTCCAAAAAAATTTTTGTCTGGATACAACTCGTAGGACGGAGGTCCCCGGACAGTTTTCTCAAATGAGAGACAATCCTTCACAATGCGGGATGGTTGGCAACCCTACTGAGCAACTATCCGATTACTTAAGTGTTGATTATTATTTTACATATAACGGTTGATCATTCCTGTATAAAGGTATATACGTTAAAGACCTAATAAAAAATAAACAGGGTGTACATAAAGTCAGGATCTATTTTTGTGAAGCACTTGGAAATTATATGGAATTCAATCATAAAATGATAAAGTGGTAACATTTATTAAATAATTAAGAGTAGGATTCGACGTGACGCCCATCAGTATCCCTGCACAGCTCAAATCATTCCGCAGCATTTCTAAACACATTCTGGAGCATTTGCGGGGTTATGTTATCTGCAGCAGTTCGTATACGTGTACGTAAGTTTTCAAGACTCGTAATCTTCGTCTGATAGACGTGCGATTTGATAAAGCCCCATGCAAAGAAATCTAAAGGGGTTAAATCTGGTGATCTCGCTGGCCAAGGTCTGTTGCTTCCGCGTCCGATCCAGCGATTTGGAAAAAGTCCATTTAGATAATCCTGAACAATTTTGGCATAGTGACAAGGAGCACCATCATGTTGATAGACGACGGGGATAGGATTGTTAGTATTTAGTTACTTGTTACCTATAATTGCAATATCTTCTTCTAAAAGGGGATTATCACTCTATTTCTCAGTCAATTAAGTCGAACCCAGTCTGTATTACTGATTTTTCTGATGATGAAAGTAAGAGCAAGTTAACATATGACATTATTCTGTTCAAATCGATTTAAATTTGTTTCCCCTCGGATGCAAAATTTTGGCTTGCGAGGGGACGGTGAATACTTAGTAAGTATTGCTAAGATTTTATTTTTATTAATTATATTTACACGAAATTATCATACTAGTTGGCTAGATTCAAATTCAAATACAGCAAGAAGGTAGAATTCTCACTTACGATTCTGAAGCGGTACAACTTATTAGCTACAACCTATCACAACCGATTCTAGATTTTAACTCGTTTATCGTGTATGGCACTCCTGGGCATTCGTTAGAATCTCCCAGACCTGTTAGTAGTCTTGTACATGATCCGTTTAAAATTTCTTATTAAATGTTTTGAATTGTAATCCATACATTAAAATTTTATAGTATCGTAAAAATACACATTTTACGTAACTGTAAAGTATATTATTTGATACCATTAGTCTTAAGGGTCTTTTGATCCAAGTGAAAGTGATCTAATTCGATACTGCGCAAAGAACCAAGTGGCTTAATTCAAAAACTTTTCATTTTCTGATCTCGTTTATTTCTTTGTGTTTCCGCTGTTGTAAAAGGAACTTAGTTTTGCTCGAAGTTTTCACACACACACACACATATATATATGATACAACTCAGAATGGTCCCCTGAGAAACTTAAGTTACACGTAGACCGTGCAAGCGCTGCATGGAACAAGGAACTGTTCTGGGAAAAAATTTTAAAAAGGTATCCGACTGATGCGATTATAGACAGAATATGATACTTGAAAGATTTGGGGCTCAATCTCCCTCAAAGTACACTCCTTCTGAAGCCACACACTTTGCCCAACGATCTTGCCACTGTTGAAAACATTTTTCGAGAGCACTTTTCGGAATGGCCAAAAGCTGCTCCGTCAAATTTCTTTTAATGGTCTCAACATCATCGAATCGGTGTCCTTTCAGGGTTTGTTTGAGCTTCGGAAACAAAAAAAAGTCTCATGGAGCTAAATCCGACGAATATGGAGGCTGCTGTACTTGCGGGTGGGGGGGTAGCGCTTTTGGCCAAAAATGGCTAGTCAAGTTGCGACGAGTGAGATGGCGCGTTATCGTGATAAAGCATCCAGTCTCCGAACTCCCACTTCTGCGGCCGTTTCCTCCGAACTGCTTCAGGTAGACGTCTCAAAACTTCAATATAAAATTCCTTGTTGATTGTTTGTCCCTGTGGAGCATATTCATGGTGCACAACACTTTCGCAGTAAAAAAAAAAAACTCCGTACTCTCGGACATCGTAAGAAATCGCCGCGAAACAAAACACGTTTAACTTTATCGGCTCAACACAGTGGACTGACGCTATACAATAAAGTGCAACTCTATCAGTCAACTTGTCTCGCCATGCAGAGACACGTTTAGCACAGTCACAACTGCAAGTGTGACCTTGTTCTAAAAATAAACACCCTGTCCAGATACTTTTTGAACAGACCTCGTCTGTGTATATATACATATAATGTTGTTGAATGAAATAACTCTCAGTGGATGGGATTTGATATTAGGCCCCGAAAGGTTCATAAAAATAACGTGATCAAGTCTTTTGGGGTCTGCTTCGTAATCTAGCACAGTGCTTCTTAAAGTGGTGAATGGTTATTTTGTTAGGGTGAATGGAATCTTAGGGTGAATGAAAGGTGAATGAAGTAATAAGGGTGAATGAGCTCAATTAGACTGAATTATTATAATTTTTGCTCAGGTTTGAAACTGGTAACTGCCTGACCGGATAAATATAGACTAGTTGGCAGCTGTGCAGACTTTCTTATTGCCAGTGATAGTGAGATATTAAATTCTATCTAATTATAAAATAGAATTGATAACATGGGTCAACAAAAAATTTTCTTTGTTTCGTTTGCCAAGGAAATTCGTACGAATTTAGGGTATTTTAGGGTTGCTGAATTCCAAATGAAAGTAGTTTTTCCGATTTGGCTCTAGTTCTTGAGATAATGAATACCTCAATTAATAGGAAACGTAACCATAACGCGTGCATATGGGAAACTACCGAAACATTCTAGATGGTGAGACCGAATAAAATGCCATTATGTATTCATGTGTTTACTTTTGTATGATTTGAGACAATTTCAATGCGATTTGTAAGTAGGCTTCGCCTGAACATTAAATTTTTTGCATTTTTACGTGTTTCAATGGGGTACCAATTATCTCATAAATTAGAGCCAATCTAGCAAAACCGATGTCATATTCGGAATCAGCACCACAAAGTTACCCCAAAATCACTCTAATATGATTGGCAATAAAATGAGTGTTGACCAGTGTATAATTTGTGAGTCTTAAGTTATATTATGCTGTTAATAATGAGAAATATAGCGATACATTTGTAAGAGTTTCAAGTAGTAATTTAGCTTAACTTTATCATTTTATTTGCTTTCCAGATATTTAAAGACAAAGCATTTCAAAAAGTTTATAATTAAATAAAGCATAAACTGAGGCAGAAATGATATATTAGTAGGCAGTGGTATGTGTGATGCTTGCCAATAATTAGCTTTGTTTTCATTTTTTCATTAGTTTTCATTAGTCATTCATTTTTTCATTAGTTTTCATTAGTCATTCATTTTTCCTGTTTATTAATGTAAATATACAAAAAACGGATTTTTTTGTTAATAAGAATGCAAGTTACTCATTTTTTCCAATTTTGTTCAGATGGTAAAATAAACGATATATTTTTAGTAATTAATCATTCTCTTTCCTTTCCGAACGAAGTGTTGACATGATCCATATTTAATTGTATAATTATATACTGTATATATATATATATATATATATATATATATAGAGAGAGAGAGAGAGAGAGAGAGAGAGAGAGAGAAAGGAAAATGGAACATAAACAAATTGTAAGGTGAAGTCGGGGTGAATGAAATTTTATAACAATGACTCAAGGGTGAATGACATTGAAAAAGTTTAAGAAGCACTGATCTAGCAAATGCGAATGTACATTGTCAGGTATGTCAGGTATGTAGGATTCTTTAGGTTCTTGCATTACAGAAAAAAAAAAAAATAAAAATAAAAAATATATATATATATATATGAAAATTATTTCACGAAAGTAACAGGTGAAAAATATTTATGATGAATAAAACCACGAATGAAAGGAAACACAGAATGGTGCTCAAGCGCTTTCGTCTAATGACATCCTCAGGAACACTGAAGTAACTAAAGAGTTTGAGACTATATATAGGTCACAAAAAAATATATATCTATATAATAAATATGGAAATAAAAATTGTGGGAGGAGCATACAAATTTGTAAGGAAAACTACCAATTTTTAGCACTTTGCCCTTCTTGTCTAAATCCGTTCTGAACGAATTCAACACAAGATCAAATGGATTGTTTACAACCAATTTTGTAGATAATGCCTGAATGATATATACTATATAGGTCACAAAAAATATTAAAAAAATTTATAAAAATAAATTGAAAAATAAAAATTGTGAGAGGAGCATACAAATTTATAAGGGAAAACTACCAAAGTTTTAGCACTCTGCCCTTCTTCTCTAAATCCGTTCTGAACGAATTCAAAACAACAGGATCAAGTTGAAAAAGACCTTTGTTCATGTTAAAGTTATTTGCAAGTTGGATAATAGCAGACTCAAGAATATTTCTATTAACAATGTTGCTAGAGTGAAACAAAACTGAAGCATTATTCCAATCAATACAATGGGATAACTCTGACAAATGGACAAAAAGGGCACTGGACGACTGTCCCGTTCTAACGGAATATTGATGCTGTTTTACTCGCGTTTGCAAATCCTTTCCCGTCTGACCAATGTAAAAGGAATCACATTGTTTACAACCATTTTTATAGATAATGCCTGAATTATTGATAGGGCTATTTTTTATTATGATATTTTTCACAATATTGTTATATGAAAATACTACCTTAATATCCAAAAGTTTAAGTACATTAGCAGTGCCTAAAAAGCCTGGGAAAAATGGAAGTAGAAGTACTAAAATATTCTTTGACAAAGTGCGAGTGTTATTTCACACGATAGAAGGTTCGTTTTGCCTTGTTAAGACAAGATTCCATAGACGCAGGTGGGTAGCACAGATCACTTCCAATACCGTTAATTTTTTCCAATTCGGCATCGATGTATTCCGAACTGGAGATCCTAAGAGCGCAAAGAAACATTGAAGAAAATATGGCCTTCTTAATGGGGGTCATGTCCAGAGTAAAAGTGTACGTTGGACAAATTGTTTGTTTTTTTCAGATAGATACTAAACTTAAAACCTGGGCTTTCCCTATGTACACGCACATCCAGTGGTGTAGTGTTGTGGGAACGCGTGGGAACGGCGTTCCCTTACTTTTTTTGGTAGACGGAACGGCGTTCCCTCACTATTTCAAATAAATCCGAACTTACAAATCTCTAACGTCATGAAATTTTAATTCCCACCCCTAGAATATGAGAAAGAATGAAAAACATTAACTGTTTCATTTCTTTTAGCTTCGACTGAGGCAATGCTAGCCTATAAAGGTCTGATGAAACAGTCACTACGGCGTACCAGTTGTTAACTTTTTTTTAGTTAATCATTCCAGTTGTTAGCTATTTTTATTGATCGTACTGGATGTCGTATATCTAATGACACTGGAAATACTGCATCTTCAACCTTGGAATATATCCTAATATCCAGTGCATATGACCTCAAAATATCCCTGAATTGGTCAGATTTCAAAAGATTTCCCGGGGGCTTACAGTGCCCCCGGACCCCCAGCTGTATGGGCTCGCCGCGCTCGCCATTGCCCCCCCCGCATCTGAGTAACACTTTCAAAATGCGTTCCCTCACTTCTTTATTGTGCACTACATCACTGCGCACATCCAAAAACGGATTGAGTTGTCTTGTTCCACTTCTAAAGTAAACTTAATGGAGGGGACTTGATCATTTAACTGAAGGAGGAAGTCATCCAGGGCCAGATACACAAAATATCGGCGACGTACCGCAACCATGGGATGCCAACCCCCAGGATTCTCGGAATGTAAGTAATTTCGAAAAACTCCATATAAATATTGGAGAGGAGGGGCGACAAGGGGTTGCCCATGGCCATTCCAAAAACCTGTTGATAATACTCGCTATTGAAAGTGAATTTAGTCTTTGATGCAAAGCTTAATAGTTCCAAAACGATGTGTGCAGGTAGTGGCAGGTCGTACTTATCTAATTCTCGGGAGAGAAAGTCAAGCATATCGTCAATCGGCACTTTTGTAAACAATGAACAAACGTCAAAACTGATCAATCTATCGTTAGTTTCAGTGCGTACATTATTCAATTTTTCAGTAAGATCGATGGAATTTTTTACATATGAATCAAAGATAGTTCCGAGAATGGGGGACAAGACTTTGACAAGCCATTTGGAGAGTTTATAGGTAATAGAGCCCACCGAGCTAATAATAGGGCGCACAGGGTGACCTGGATGACTTCCTCCTTCAGTTAAATGATCAAGTCCCCTCCATTAAGTTTACTTTAGAAGTGGAACAAGACAACTCAATCCCGTTTTTGGATGTGCGTGTACATAGGGAAAGCTCAGGTTTTAAGTTTAGTATCTATCGGAAAAAAACAAACAATTTGTCCTACGTACACTTTTAATCTGGACATGACACCCCCATTAAGACCATATTTTCTTCAATGTTTCTCCGCGCTCTTAGGATCGCCAGTCCGGAATACATCGATGCCGAATTGGAAAAAATTAACGGTATTGGAAGTGATCTGTGCTACCCACCTGCATTTATGGAATCTTGTCTTAACAAGGCAAAACGAACCTTCTATCGTGCGAATAATAACACTCGCACTTTGTCAAAAAATATTTTAGTACTTCCATCTTTCCGGCTTTTTAGGCATTGCTAATGTACTTAAACGTTTTGGATATTAATGTAGTATTTTCATATAACAATATTGTGAAAAATATCATAGTAAAAAATAGCCCTACCAATAATTCAGGCATTATCTATAAAATTGGTTGTAAAAATGTGATTCCTTTTAAATTGGTCAGACGGGAAAGGATTTGCAAACGCGTGTAGAACAGCATCAATATATATTCCGTTAGAACGGGACAGTCGTCAGTGCCCTTTTTGTCCATTTGTCAGAGTTATCCCACTGTATTGATTGGAATAATGCTTCAGTTTTGTTTCACTCTAGCAACATTGTTAATAGAAATATTCGTGAGTCTGCTATTATCCAACTTACAAATAACTTTAACATGAGCCAAGGTCTTTTTCAACTTGATCCTGTTGTTTTGAATTCGTTCAGAACGGATTTAGATAAGAAGGGCAGAGTGCTAAAACTTTGGTAGTTTTCCCTTATAAATTTGTATGCTCCTCTTACAATTTTTATTTTTCAGTTTATTTTTATAATTTATTTTTTTATTTTTGTGACCTATATATCATTCAGGCATTATCTATAAAATAGGTTGTAAACAATCCATTTGATCTTGTGTTGAATTCGTTCAGAACGGATTTAGACAAGAAGGGCAAAATGCTAAAAATTGGTAGTTTTCCTTACAAGTTTGTATGCTCCTCCCACAATTTTTATTTCTATATTATATTATATATATATATTTTTTGTGACCTAGATATAGTCTCGAACTCTTTATTTACTTCAGTGTTCCTGAGGATGTCATTAGACGAAAGCGCTTGAGCACCATTCTGTGTTTCCTTTCCTTTGGTTTTATTCATCATATATATATATATATATATATATATATACACACATATACACAGACACACACACACACACACACACACACACACATATATATATATATATATATATATATATATATATATATATATATATATATATATATATATATATATATATAATATGGTGATGCGACGTGTTTTTATTTCTTTTTTTTATTTGCAAAAAACAATAAAAAAAAACCATCGACCCCTCCCTCCAAAAACCCATCGTTCCCCAAAGGTTACTTCATTCAAACCCTATACAATATACATGAAATGATCAGTCAACGCAAAACTGTGCAAAAACCCTTATTTTGGCATATCTTAGGATCATATGAACTTACCGTTGAACGCTAAGAGTAATTGATCATGATTAAGTTTTAATATATATTATGGAGACATCTAAAATTATTTAAAATATGATTTATTTCAATATCTAACAAAATATCAGCCTCAAAGGAATCAAGGATCTTTTCGGTTTGGCGGACTGCTACAGATTTTTTAGAAAATTAGCAAATCATTTCTTTACAAGTTTTATCCTAAGGAAAAGTCTAATTCCTAACGTAATTTACTAAATCTAACCTAACCTAACCTAACCTACCTAACCTAACTTACATTTCCTTAGAAAAAAATTTGTAAATAATTGATTTGTTAAGTTTCGTAAAAATCTGTAGCAGTCCACCAGGTCAAAAGACCCTTATATTCAACTATGATTTAATTCAATACCTAGTAAAATATCAACCTTAAAGGGATCAAATAATGCAGAAAACCATCTTTCGACATATCTACGACCATATTAACTCGAGTTAGATGATAATTAAAAGTAATTTATTAGTTTAATTTATAATAATATTAATGACATACCAATAATTATTTTAATATGGTCGATGATAGTATGGTTGGAACTTTGAATATGGCACATCTTTTCCTCTCTCTGACTGATCCTGTCTGTATTTCAAAATTAATTACAACATATTGATCTAACACATTGCTCTAATAATCTAATTTCACATTACGTTACTCTTGCTACGATAGAGTTAATATTTAAGTTTGTATGTCATTCAGTTCTTTCTCCTAGCGTAGCGTCCCCTTTACTCTCAACCCCCACGGACCCCTAAATTTGACAAACGCTCACTGGGGAGGGAGAGTACCGTTCGGGTATCGCCCCGGTAAAAATAGCAATATTGCAACCAAAAATAACCACAATTTTCTCTAAAAGATATCACCAAAATGCATCATATGATGTCTGTTATTACAAAATTTTCTGGGGCAGCATGCCCTCGGACCCCCTTAGCTTCGCACGGTCCATTCCACTAAAATCTCCCGCATTCACGATCTTCTAAGGTGGCATCTCTGCACCCCTTCTGGGAACCACTGACCTATCGGAAACCCACTTAGGAAAACATTCAGGGGAGAAAAAAGTGTGGGTAGAGCTCTACTTTGGTAGAGTTGCAGAAACGTTGGTGTAGCGATTGTGCCGAAATGTGTTTGTTTTCCACAGTTTCGTTTGAGCTAAACCGTAACTTTTTATTGCGTTTATCTGTATTTTTGCTTTGAAATATTAAAAAAGCTGATAAAAGTCATTAAGCCTATGCCATAACCTCTAAGTCTAGGTTTAACCCTTTAAGGCCGGAATTTTTTGTTGGGTCAAGTTATCAATACGTGTATTTGAAACGTTAGCAATTTGTACCAGTCGTCCTGAAAGGGTTAATTAATATAAATTTGTTTTATATATTTTAACTCTACGCGTAGAATATTATTTTGTTTTTTAAAATAACGTATGTATGACAAATAACTTACTGAAATTATATATTTTTTCAATGTAAACGGATTTCCTATTGCATGGAGAGAGAAAGGTTTTTTTACCAAAACCTAAAAGAAACGGATCCTTCCCCCAGACGTTTCTTGATGACCCCACGCAAAACGCGGTATTTATGTTAAATTTTTTCTTCCCCATTCTTTTCCACTTCCCCTAATCCCTTCCATCTCTCTCCTCCCTCAACTCCAACCCCACCTCCCAACGGAGAAGCATCTCACTTTCATATTTACTGGTTCAAATAATGCAGTCACGAACCAATTGGCAGCAAATCACGTGAAATAATAATACCGACAAATACGAAGCAGTTAATCAAAAGAAGTCACTAAGCTTATTTGTCTTGTTTCGCAGAGCTGTCTTCCTCTTAGTCTCCTATACGAGTGTTACTCATTTTAAAAAGTTTATTTATTATCTAGCATATAAGAAACACCGTATCTCTTTTATTTTTTCTACTTCGTGTTAAAGAGTAAAACATTTTTACGTTCACCAAACTTAATACAATTTGGGAATTTGGAGAGAAAATAAATTTGACAATTGCATAAAACTGTCGAATGTCGTGAAGTATACAACCAAATTTTCCCGTAGGTTATACAAGGCAATTCCTCCAAAATGAACACATGATTTCCGAACTCTTCTCAAAACGCGTGACAGGAATGTGTTTTGTAATCCTGCGCCAGTTAGTTTGCGGATGTTATTCTCGATGGAGTTGTAAAGCTTTATAGGTTGTCCATTCTCATTTAGATCTCGTATAGCCTTTCTTCATATTTTGTTTTTTTTTTGTTTCCTCATCTCCTTTTGGTCGAAAATACCGCAGTGGAAATTGAGATTAATAGAGTGGAGTCGAGTCTTTTTTAAATACTCTACAGTATATGAATGTCCTGAGTCCTGTAAATTTGCTCCTCTTATGAAGTTCGGTATTATGGTCTTTAGCTTTTTTTTTTACTTTGTGAAGCAGTCTTGGCGTGATGTTCTCCAATACTGTTTCATCGTAAGGAGCAACTGCTATAGGAACAAGCATCCCTCCCCCCCCCTCGGAGTAGAGAGGTGAGGATAAGGATAACTCAATTTTCCGTTTTCCACGTAGGACATCGTTGGGTTGTGGTTACTTACAGCTTTCAAATACTGCCTAAGTCCCATGCTTAATGCAATTTTCTCTTAACTTTTACACACACACACACACACACACACACACATATTATATATATATATATATATATATATATATATATATATATATATATATCGTAAAGAACGACGCTTGTATAGGAGATATTCCGCGCAAGACGAGAGAGAGAAAACGGAACAAATGAAAAAATGAGGTAACCAGGTGGTTACCTCATCATTTCATCATTTTTTCATTTGTTCCGTTTTCTCTCTCTCGTCTTGCGCGGAATATCTCCTATACAAGCGTCGTTCTTTACGTTATTTATACTGCGTGTTCTTTGCAGTTGAATGTATATATATATATATATATATATATATATATACTGTATATATATGAAATGTTTTGCTGTAAAATTTCTTTATCATTCTTTCTTTATTCTTTTTATAAAATTATTCTTTACCATAAACATCGCGATAACACTTAATTTAAAAAGTTTGTAATTCAAAATTTAATTCTTGTTGTAAGTTTGAAGCAAAACATATTTATGATATGATAGGCTCCCAAGCACTAGGGGAGGGGGGAATTTACATTTTTTTATCATGGTTTCCATTTTTTTTACGAGTTATGATAAGCCTCCTTCTTTTCGGAAAGAGAGAAGGATGGGCTTTGTTCATAGGCTTACATTTTCCAGAGTTTCTTTATACCTCTCTGCCAATAGTCTTTTTCCCTTTTATCTTTTTCTCAGATCAAATGCAGGGTTGGGAGGGGTTCTCATTGTTGTAAACTTCCCTATCCCCTAGTGGGTAGAGCGATGGGATTTCATGCCTTTGCTGTGTTGGATTGGAATGTTCTTTGGGACGAGTCTATAAATACTGGCCGGCTGTTAAGCAGGGTTTACATTTGACACTTTTCTCTCGATACTTTACGATCGAGAGAAAACTTTCACGGTGTAAATTGTCTAAAAGTAACTCTCCGGCAGTAGCTGATATATCTCTCGACACACGACCTATCCAGCTCTTCTCTCTGGTTTTAAATGGGTTGAAGAGTAAGTCTCAACTTGTCCTTACACATCTCCCAGGAATAGAAACGAGTTCTGTCTTTTCGCCCTCTCTCGACAGTTGTTTGCAGTGTGGGAATCAGAAGAGTTGTATTGTGCTTTGCTGTTGACTAAGGGGAGGAACGATGAAATTACTAAAACTAAAAAGGTTATAGAGGAATATGAGAGTTATCCTGCTCTGTGGGATGTGTGTTATCCGGAGTACAAGGATCGAGAAAAGAAGAGCAGCGCATGGAAGAAGATGGCTGAGTGTACTAGAGCAGAGGTTTCGGAAGTCCAAAGAAAGATACATAACTTTCGGAGTTTGAAATAAATACGAGAAACTTTTGTAGCTGTCTCTTGAAAATGGGCAGAACAGATGGAAGATATAAATGCAATATGCTTGTAATTTCATGTCTTTCGAACCCCACATGTCTTGCAATTTTCTTGCAGTGAATGTGATACAATTAACCAACCACTTGACAAGCTGTCAAATTTTCAATCAACCTATCTGAAGCCAAAAATCTCAGTGTTATCGCCAGTCTTTCTTCACTTGATGTCCAGTGAGACAAATTAGGTTTTCGATATCAGTTGAGAACATTTTCAGAAAATTTCGAAGTTGGGATCGACAGACACAGTTCTTCCTGTATTGCTGCATGTTCTCCTAGTACTCAAGTCTGCCAATCTATGGCTTCACCCACCTCGACCGCATTCGTTTTCCTTTTTGTCTTCCTTTTTAACTTTTGTGAAAAACAACAGCCTCCTCCTCACAGGGAGCCATCCTGACCAGGGCCCGATTAACCATTAGGCTAATAAAACTAGCCTTAAGCCCTAATTTTCATATCATAAACCCTAAATCTTTGTCACAAGGTTGGTTAAGTAATATCATATATAACTTCATAATTATATATTCAGAGGTGGAAAAATAAAGGTTTTTAGTTTAAGTTAAGAGTTTTTTTAGGTCATTATATCTGATGGTTATTATTGTAAATATGTATGTATGAGTTTCATCCATTTTTGTATGATTGGTTTCAAAGGGTTAATCTATTTCCGAAATTGTTTTTCAGACGTTGGGAATTTGGGCCTAGTGTAATGATCATTCAGCATGTCGAAGAAAGGGAAATGTTTTGTTTGATATCACAGTTTAAAGCCAGGAAGGAAGACATGATTCTCTATTTAAATTGTATGTTGTTTTTGCTGTTTTTTTCTTTAACGTACATACAGTAGCTTTGATTTGCGTTAGTTGTTAAATCTGGATAATGTATATTTCTGTTTGTTTGAAGATTTTATGAATTATATGCAGTACATAGTACATATATAGGCCCTTCCCTCTTATTAGCCTTAGGCCTCTCACAGCTTTAATCCGGCCCTAATCCTGACCCAAACTGGTAGTGCAAGATGCACTTGTGTCTGACAGATCAATGTCTGAGAGAGTAGTGTAAATGATTTGGAAGAAGTGTCGACATTTTTTACTGAGAGCTTTCTGAGAGAAGTGTGGGTCCATGCTCTCAAAACATTTTTCTCTCAGATGTAAATGGCTCTGACAGAAGTGTCGATAGAAAAGTGTCAAATGTGAACCCGCCTTTATGCACATTTCTCTCTGCAGAGAATAAATTCAACAGGCAGCCAGGAAAGACGTGTAAAAGGGAGGTTGCTAACGTTAGGACGAGACAATTGTAAAGGGTAGGCATCTCAATTGTTAATTGGGTAAATCGGAGGACATTGGTTATAGTGCGGACAGACATATATCGTTTAAAAAGGGCCAGGCATATCAGACTTAAATTACAGAATAAAAGACTTATTCTTTTTGACACCTCACAACCCTTTCAGCCACACCTGGCTGTATGCTAAACACACACACACACACACACACACACACACACACACACACACACACACACATATATATATATATATATATATATATATGTTACTCAATGTTTAAAACATATTGGGAAATACCAATGGGCATACATATGCAGCATTACCAAAAAAAAATAAAAATTAGACTAACACGAACTTAGTTGTAGCTTGTTGAGTAAATTAACCCACTTTTTGTTATTCTTTATACTTATTTTTCTTCTCTCTTTATTGCATGTCTGTAGTTTGCATGTTTGCATGGTATGATAGTGTTTGAGTTAAGAATGTGTTGTAATGCGTTCTTATTTTACTTCTTTTCATCTTTCACGCCTTTCCAGCCTAGTGGGCTGCATCCTCTACCTCCCTATGTAGTGGAGGATCGGTCTGCAACAGTTGAAGAATGTGTTGCTTTGAGTTAAGAATGTGTTGTTCTTGAATTAAGAATGTATTGCATGGTTTGTAAGCGTTCTTATTTTACTTCTTTTCATCTTTCTTCCGGCAGAGTGGGCTCTACCCCCCTGTGGAGTAGAGGATCGTTCTGCAATCTTTCCTATTCTTTCCGACTATTTTTCTGACTTGTCGGCAGTGGCCGGCGGATGATGATCTGAATGAATGTTAACCCACCCACCTAACCCCTTAGTCTCTTCTTTTAACCCCCTACTCTTTCCTTTCTCTCGGGCTAACCTTAGAATGGATCTTAGAGTCTTTGTTAGCCTTAGCTTCTGTAGATTTGTAGGTTATGTGTATCACCAATTTGAGACATTGTCTAAAATTTCAGTCAAATTACAAGTTACCTAATTTCAGAGACTGACTGTAACATATACAGTATATGTATATGTTTATTTTAGCATCGCTGACTACGAATTCATCGGCCCCGGGATCGAGACCCGGTGACGGCAGGCGGCGCGTGGCAAAACCCAGCTGTTCATCCTTCCACACAATAAAAAAATTGGTTGGTAGATAAATGGGTACCCTGGATAGCCTAGTGGTTAAGACGTGGCTGGTTCGGATTCCACATTAAACTGTAGGTCTAAGGTAGAGTGACAAGCTTAACCTTCGTCAGAATGAACAATTCGGGCGAAAGCTAAACCAAGGTTAACCAAGATATATATATATATATATTATATATATATATATATATATATATATACTGTATATGATGCAAACCCACAATGAGAAAGAAAAATGATTCCAAGGCCTTGCGTGTATTCAGAAGTACACCTCGTTTGCATCATTCATTCATTTCATGTGTTTAATTGTGAAATTCATCTCATATATATATATATATCTATATATATATATATATATATATATATAATTCACGAAAGAAAACCTCCGTTCCAAAAATTTGGATGATAATTCTGAACATTTTCTTCAGAATTAATAACCTAATTTCTAATTATCGAAAGATGAACATTATGAGCGGTGACCAGACTTTAATAATGTCATTAAGAAGCTTATTGTTTGACAACTGCAAGCGCAGCACTTCCACGAGGCAAACAAGAACAACAACATCCATAACCTTGACCTTTTTTTTTTTGCTTTTTACTAACAAACTTTTTATTTTCTAGAAAAAATAAAAAATAAAAAAAAAAATATATATATATATATATATATATATATATATATATATATATATATATATATATATCACGGAGAGTGATTTATTATACAGTGATTATTTATTCATTCCATACTTTTAAAACATAATTAAAAATCAATGGATTTAATTATTTACGCTTGTGAAACTTGGCACAATTATTGTGGAAAAATTTGAAGCTTTATCTTTTTTGTTTTAGAGAGGCGCACAACACGTTCAAAATGGTTTAACTTTTTGCGAAATTACGTGAGGAATCATGAGGGTGTAGTCTTTGTCACATTTTTTACTGATCATTTTTTACTGATCCTCCTCTGTGGGATGTGTGTTATCCGGAGTACAAGGATCGAGAAATGAAGAGCAGCGCATGGAAGAAGATGGCTGAGTGTACTGGAGCAGACTTCATTGAGCAAATGTCATTTCGGACATTTTGCCTGAAACTTTTGGTTCGAGAGTCCTGTCTAACAGTACTCCAACCTTTACGACTGTAATCTCGCGTGGCCTCCTCTGTCATCTGACCTTAATCACCGTAGTTTATTCTTACAGATAATATCTAACGTGAAACTTGCTCCATTTCTTCAGAAACGCGAGAGACCGTGATAAGAAATTACACTGTCTGGATTCATCACGCAGCTTCGCAAAGGGAAGAGGGATCACTTTTAGCATGTTGTGTGCCTATAAAAGAAATCCCAACCTTCCGCAATAATCCTGTCAAGTTTCATAAAAGTAAATTAAATCACTGACTTTAATTAACTTTTTAAAAGTGTGTCATAATTAATAACATTATATCTCCCCTTCTTATATATAATATATATATATATATATATATACACACAAACTTCATTAGTACGTCCTCAAAGTTTTGAAAAGATACTTTTTTTAGAAGTTTCTGAGAAATGAAAGTCATTTAAAAATTATAACTTCATCGTTCGGTTTATGATATCTCCAATTAAGTATTTTTAAAATGTGCACCTTAATTACACTTTTTCTAATTAACATATACATAAAATGGTCTCTACCTACTCCTCCCTTAATGAGGAAATAGGAACAGTAAAAATAGTCTCTCTCTCTCTCTCTCTCCTCTCTCTCTCTCTCTCTCTCTCTCTCTCTATATATATATATATATATATATATATATATATTAGGGTGATTCAAATATGGGGGTAAAAATTTTTTTTTATATTTTAATGTGTTCAACCCTTTAAATGGTTCATTTCAGCATAAAAACAACTATCCTAAAATATTTTGGCAAATTTTTAATTTTTAGGGGTTGCTACCAGCAATTAAAAATTGACAGAACGACTCAAATTGTCAAATTTTTCCACACCACCCAGGAGGTACAGTGTAAGGCGCATTGCTTTTTTTGAACGTGGAAAGCTCCCCCGTAGGTCCTACCATAACCACAAGCATGCATAATTAAACTAGCTTGATATTTGAGACATTAGCTGTCCTTACTTCATCAATGTTTCTTCTTTCTATCAGGGTAAACAGCCCTGTAGTTTTCACTACTTGTAGCAAGAATTGTTTTGATCTTCCGTCATGTGTTAGTATTTTATTATATTCATCCATTAATTTTACTCCTCTTTCCGCTATATCATTCACGACTTTCCACTGTTTGATAGATTTCTTAGCGGAGTTATACTCTTCATCATTATGCCATTCTTTAGCATCTTTGAGTAAAAATTTTGAACTAAATTCTGTTATTGTAAAGAATCTTTGAGTATTTGATGTGACAAAATCTTCTAATTTCTTCGTTGAATAAGTGCAGGATCTAGAAAAGCCCGTTTTGCAGGAAGAGTTCTATTGTATTTTGCAAGGCCTTTACCATTTTGTTTTTTGTTTCAGTAGGCACTTCATCATCATAAAAGGCCAAGGCTACCAGTTCTTCTGATAGGTACCAGAGGTGACCTAACAGTTTTTAATAGCAACAAATGCAATTGTGTCATTTATTTGTTTGTAGACTACAAGATTCTGTAATAATTCTAGATCAAGACGAGGAGCGCAAGATGGCACAGGAGCTGTAAACCATGCCTTTACATGTAACCCAGTAGCAAATAGACAGATGTCTTTTAGTCCTTTTTTGTCTTTTACTGAAATTTTGAACTGAGATTTGAACATAAAATTTTTTAATGAATATGTAATTTTGGCCATCCACCTAGCCCGATGAAGTCCCGCTGGATGTTTAAATTTAATTCCACCTTTTGGTTCACCTCCCAAAAAAATAATTGTTAACTGCAATAGTTCTAGGTAATCGTCTCTTGGTTGGAATGTATCTAGTTGATTTGCTGCAAATATAATTGTCATCTTGATGTCATCAATATTTTCATAGATATCTGGATCTGATAATGCTGTTTCGTAGTCCTCCTTATTAATGCTTGACCATTTTTCTCTGAACTTCTTAAAAAGGACTATATCTGGGCCAGAAGATGGTGATAAAGACTTTGAAACAACAGCTTCCAGCATAATTTCAAGTATAATGGTGTCGACATGCCAGCCACAATAAATCGTTGTCGAATTTTTGTTCTAGAAGAATAGCTGCCACCATTTCTAGGACCAGTATTGGCTGTCGTGTATTGAAACACATGCATTTTATTTTTTGTTCGCAGATGTCCCATTCAAGCGATGTCTGATTGTTTGCATTAAAACTAGAGACGCATTTCTGTCACTCAATTTTGCAACATCAAGACTTCCTAATAATTTATCATCAAACAATTTTCTACGTTTGCCAACCTTACTTTTCCATGTTGAAGGTTGTGCAGCACAGAAACCAGATTCATCACCTTTACTCTCCTCTGATTCTGATGATGTACTGGTGAGTATGACAGCCTCTTCTTTCTTCTTTCTTTTGATCTCTTCTTCTGCTTTCCTCTTTTCATAACGTTGTTGCTTTTCTGCTGCTCTTTGCTCTTTTTTAGCAACAGCCTTATCAATGGTACCCATTTTTCCATGACGTCCTTTCTCACGTTGCATTTTCAAGAATTTCTTATCATCTTCTATTTTTATAAGCTGCATAGCATTCCCATGAGCAATGTCAAATAAGTTTTCCAGTTTATCTTTCCATTTTTCTTCTTTATTATTTAAATTTTGTGATCTTTTCAATTTGTTTGCTTTGTTTTTCTTAAGCAGCTGTCATTCCTTCAGTATTCCTTGAATTTTATCTACTGCATGTATTCTTTGTTTTGCTGGTATTCCTGCTTTTTTCCAAACTTCTAGCACATCATCTGCAGTAGAGCAGCATGATTCTCTAATGTCTTGCTTTTAATATTTCTGTAGTGCATGAAGAGGGCCATCATTTCCTTCTCTGAGGGTAATACGGATGTTTTTAGTACTGCAGAGGGCTGCCCAATTAGCCATACTTCAGTTTCTTTTCTTGTAGAACTTCTCCCAAATGAGCAACTGGGTGATGGTGAGTTAGGCCTAGCTTCCATAATCGATTAATTGGTATCAAAATTACGAGTTCCAAGCAACAATTAAAAGCAAGCTAGTATATAAACCATTAATTAAAAATTCTGAAATATAAACAATTAAACACAAAATCATAAGTTGTAAAAACAAACAAATTGAAAAAGAGGGAAACTTTGACGCCTGGTAGCACATAGTAAATTTTATTTAAAATTCACCAAATTTGGCATACACTACTTTTTTGTCATATGGAACAAAAATACAGGTTGAACAATTAAAAAAAAAAACTTTTATTTTTTTGAATCACCCTAAATTTATTATATATATATATTGTAATATATTGTAGCTATACAAGTATATGTAGCATCACCCAATCAAAGCAACTAATGTTAATGACCAAACATTTTCCAATGAAGCTTGTGGAATGAGTGGGAGTCTCTAATAATTCATTATTATTATAATAATAGTAATAATAATAATAATAATAATAATATATTATTATTATTATTATTATTATGTTATTATTATTATTATTATTATTATTATTATTATTATTATTTCGCTACAATTTATTACGTATTTAACTGAATTACTAAACTTAGTTTAATAATATATTATTTCACTGTTATGTGCATAAAGTTAGTTATTAGTTAATTAATGGAAAAAAACAGGGTTGACAGGAAAGAAAAGATTTAAGGAAATTTGGCTAATTAAAAAATATTAACTATCTAAAAAATGGTTGAGCGACATTTTTGTCCTTTTTTTTCTTTTAGTTTCTTTACTTTTGACTTTAAATGTTGGCCCGAAAATAATAATCAATCAGGAGGTTCAGAAAACTGGCACAGCGCTCAGGCCAACTAATGTGACCCATTGCGTTAGTTCCTGAAATATTGTTACCAACATCATCGGGAGTCGGACCTCCGACCTCAGTGTTTTCACTTCGCTTATAGGGAAACGGTGTTACCCACCAAGCTATATACGGTCGATGACCTTATAGCAGTAATGGTGCAAGAGACGGTATAGAAGTGAGGTCAAGGCCATCGACCGTATATAGCTCGGTGAGTAACACCGTTTTTCTATAAGCGAAGTGAAAACACTGCTGTCGTACATTAGCGCAATGGGTAGCATTAGCTGGCCTGAGCACTGTGCCAGTTTCTGACCCTCCTTAAAATTCTGTATTGTTCACCTGCTTTGGACGGCGCGCTGTTTTCCTTCACTAAATTGCCATAACCTTTTTATCAAGGACGGTTCTTAACTCGCCTGTCAATATAAAAAGAAACGTATGCGTGTCCCCTCCAACATTATTCAGAGTGAAGAAACTTTTCAACAATTGACACAAATCTTTGTCTGCATAAGAAAAAGAACATAATCCAGTCCATTCTGTATGTGGTTTCTTGGAGGCAGAAGTTTTTTCTGCGTCTAATTTTTCGATTGAAAAAGTCGTACAAGGAAAGAGAGTAACTTTAAAAACAGGTGGAGAAGAGTCTAAACAAAAATTGGTACAGAACAGCAGAGGGTGAAGATAACGCGATAACGTTTGTGGTATATTAGGAAGCCTAACTATTGATAAGTATATGTGGCTTACGCGAGAGTGTTTTGTTTTGAATTAGAAATTTATGAACCTGTTTTCATAAATGTACACTTGGGATGGAAGTCTTGATTTTTGTTGTGAAATGAAATGAAATGAAAACTATGATTTAATAGCATTATTACGTTCACTTTTTATTTATCAAGCATTGAAACATTATTAGAAAAGGAATTGACTTCATTTAAGAACGTGAAATACAATTATTAGAAAAGGAATTAACTTCATTTAAGAACGTGAAATACAATTATTAGAAAAGGAATTAACTTCATTTAAGAACGTGAAATACAATTATTAGAAAAGGAATTAACTTCATTTAAGAACGTGAAATACAATTATTAGAAAAGGAATTAACTTCATTTAAGAACGTGAAATACAATTATTAGAAAAGGAATTAACTTCATTTAAGAACGTGAAATACAATTATTAGAAAAGGAATTAACTTCATTAAGAACGTGAAATACAATTATTAGAAAAGGAATTAACTTCATTTAAGAACGTGAAATACAATTATTAGAAAAGGAATTAACTTCATTTAAGAACGTGAAATACAATTATTAGAAAAGGAATTAACTTCATTTAAGAACGTGAAATACAATTATTAGAAAAGGAATTAACTTCATTTAAGAACGTGAAATACAATTATTAGAAAAGGAATTAACTTCATTTAAGAACGTGAAATACAATTATTAGAAAAGGAATTAACTTCATTTAAGAACGTGAAATACAATTATTAGAAAAGGAATTAACTTCATTTAAGAACGTGAAATACAATTATTAGAAAAGGAATTAACTTCATTTAAGAACGTGAAATACAATTATTAGAAAAGGAATTAACTTCATTTAAGAACGTGAAATACAATTATTAGAAAAGGAATTAACTTCATTTAAGAACGTGAAATACAATTATTAGAAAAGGAATTAACTTCATTTAAGAACGTGAAATACAATTATTAGAAAAGGAATTAACTTCATTTAAGAACGTGAAATACAATTATTAGAAAAGGAATTAACTTCGCTTAAGAACGTGAAATACAATTATTAGAAAAGGAATTACTTGATTTAAGGACGTGAAATACAGTAAACCAAACATGCTCTTGCATGTTTGGTAAATTATTGTAAAATCGCAAAATTCTAAGCAAAGAATGTCTCATTAAAGCTTTCTTTGAGAGGAAGTGACTTACAAAGGCTTATATAAGGTGGCCACAAAATCCCATTGCGTGAAAAACAAGGGCAACTTAGATATTACTATTGTTTACTAATTATTAATTTCTCGTGTGTAATCTAGTATTAAAAACACATTTCTTGGGATTGTTTAGTTCTTATCTCTCATGTATAATATTGGTTTCTTTGTATGGTATTGGTATAGTGCCTTCAATGGTGACCTTGCATTTGTCATGTCAATAATGATAATTTAAGATTAATACATGTTTTAACTATTAATAATACTTATTTACTTATTTATTTATTTATTATTAATTAATAACAACTAGCTGTTTATTTTTAATAAGAGCCCAGTAAAGCCTAAAGCTTAAGGGCCAAATTAAATTAAATAAATAGTCAAGCTTCACAATTATTCATGTCATTGTAAATTATAAAACGAATATATTTGTTTTATTAATAATGAAGGTCATTCAATATGCTGTAATTTCACTGCAAAGGGACTTTGTGGCCACTCAGTACTGCTTAATATCTCCCCTACTACCTATTCTACGAGGTAATGTGAACTAGTAATTATGAAATTCGATAGATCATCGAAGAACATGATTTGACCCCATTACAAAGATTTTCATTACCGACTACCAATTTGCTATTAATAAAATCGTTTCAAATTTACAGAAATTTGCTCGAACGGAAATTTAGTTTGAAGGGTTTGTGTGGACATTTACACCTACTAACTGTAACGTAGACCGTACCAAACTATTTTCCAAGCCCTGTATTTCCGACACCAAACAGATCACCATCTGAATAATTAATAGAAACTGCGTATGAAGACGAACATTGCCTCCGTAAATTGTCAGACGAGGTTAGTATACTATTCACATTCAACCTAAAATAATCCATGCATGGCAAGGTTATATGTTATTTTCATATTGATTTATCTTTTTTCGAAGAAACTGTAAATAATTATCTTATCTCGGTTTCATCTTTTAAACAGTATTTAAAGCTGATGTAACTGTATTTATTAACACACGGAATGTTATTTGCACAAACTGTATATTTCAAGTGGTGTTTTCAGTATATTCAAATCGTATATAGTTTTGGGAGCTTCCTTTCGCTTATCTGATATCTACAATATACGTAAGTGTTTATAATTATTTTGTCACCGTTTGAATTCAGGTCAATAAAGATCAGGGCTTGAGTTGAGGGCGGTACGTACTGGTTGTTAATTTTTTTAAATAAATCGTTCTGGTTGTTACCCCCTTGCGGAAGGGGGACCCCCCTCGCACTCTTATCAACCCACTTCCCGTACCTTAGGTCTATCGGTTAGCGACGCTACTACACGTGCATCTGCGGCCGTACCACTTGTTAATTTTTTACAACTCAGGCACCGATAAAGACACACACACACACACACACACACACACACACTCCTTCATGTAACCATAATGAGGCTTTAGCATGTTATTTTATTTTAGGAAAATAACCTAACATAATATAAATAAACTCAGATTCAATTCGGATCTTATCCGTTTGACTGCCGCCATTGAAACATAGCCTTCTTTAGTTAGCTTTATAAGGCTAACTAACAAAAATATCACGACCTAACCTAACCAATCGTCAAGGTCGTACAGTTGACCTAACGATTGGTTAGGTTAGGTCGTGATATTTTCGTTAGTTAGCCTTATAAGGCTAAGTAAAGAAGGCTGGGGGCACTCACCTCTTATGTTTCAATGGCGGCAGTCAAACGGAAAAGATCCTTCAATTCTATTCTATTCCATTTATTCCAAAACGGCAGTTTCTTTACATTAATATAAATGAAGTATTTCCAAATTAATATAATTTCTCATATACTTTAACCACTGTAAACAATGATACGAGGAAAAAGGGTGTTCTTAGTGACAGAGTTAATGTTATGCTGATCTGATTCGAGAAAATAGATTTTCTTTGAAAAAAAATGTCTTCTGCAAATAAAAATTACCTTCGACATTTACATAACAAAGTAACGGAAATTAAGCTTCAATTTTAGTCGAAAAGTCAGTATTTTACAATCTTTCTTCCTTTTGAACCCCCCCCCCCCTCTCAAACCCTCCGTCGAAAATTGGGGGCACGGAGGTGAACGATCCTGCAAAATAAATTAGTCTCTTTCCGTCAGCAATGCGTCTTCTGAATTTCAAAAAACGTTCAAAAATGCCGTTTTGAAAGGAAATTAAAATTCTTTTCATATATATATATATATATCCCTCAAGAACGATGAGGCAGCAAAGAACAAACGTTTTCTTTTTAAAGGGGAACTTAATAATTCCCTTACATACAATAACATAAAATAAAGTAGAGTTTGTCGAGTGTATTAAAAGGGAGTGTAGCATTTCTATTTGTAAATACTGAATAAACAGCCTTTTTAGACTGTATTTGACTTCCTTATTAGTGAAAGTCATCAACTTGAAAGCGACAAAAGTTTATTAAATTTTTTGAACTATCACGAGAAATTGTTTTAATAATCTCTGTTTTTCTAAAATACTCTTCGCTAATCCCTCAAACAGAACTAATCTCTTCTTTTTAGTTTCTATTCATTATTGTTTTTCTAGATTTGTCTAGAAGGTCGCCTTTAGTTTATAACTGAAACATTATCATATAAAAATGTTTTAGCTATTTTATTTTATATTCCGTTTTAATTGTAAGTCGGAACTAGGGATGGAAAATAATCGAAAAGTGTAAAACCGGTTTTCACTGTCGCTATATTCTTAAAGCCGGTTTTTACCGGGTTTCACCGAAGGGATTCTATATGCTTTTTAAGGAGGTAAATGATCAAAATATTAAGCAGAAATAAGGTTTTAATTGATTCAATCAAGTATGTGTAACATTTGAATTAAAAAGTTTATTATCGAACTTGATTTTTGAAATAACACTTGAGAAAACAAAGAGCATTAAGTGTCTGATCTGACATTCTTGATCGAATCTTTGTGGTGAATAAACCAGCAGCTGAAAACACTCTCTCGGACTCTACGCTGGTGGCTTTTATTGTAAGCAACGCCTCGTACTGTACATTCGATCCAAATTTTCGCTTCTATTCAAAGTAGCTTCAAAATATTTGAATTCATTGTTTACGTCAAAGGTCTCAGAAGAATCTTTCTTGGGTTTCATTTTCAGTTTGTTCATCTCACACGTGTACTCGTTCATAAGTTGATCGTCATCATTTACTTCACGACCTGAGCTGCATTGCGAATCTTCGAGTTTCGAAGCAATTGATTGGACTTGGTCGTCTGTTTCTGAAATCTGGCAAGCTTCTGGAAAAAGCCTCTTAAATGTATGATCCGCATACTTCTTAAGTGCTTGACTTGAAGGAAAGAGGAACGGTGCTGATGATTCATTTTTCAAGACCTTGGGATTGTGGAGAAAACTCAGCAAGGCGACAGCTTCTTTTTGTCTTCTCGATGAGTAGCGATCAATGAGACACTGACGTAGCTCAAATGCTAAAGGATTGTTTTTGCTTTCAAATTTATCCAAAATGAACTTCATGGAAGATTCAGCTTTGAGCAAATTTGCATCTTCGGAACAGAGTCCCTTCAAAACAATTTCCAGTGGACGAAGCGTGTCAAAGAGGCTTTTTAGAGCATTCCATTCTTCATCTGAAATCGTCTCTGTTGAGCGTATCACTCTGAGGGCCTTTGGAATGCAATTTTTGAGTTTCAAAAATCTTTCTATCATGGCCAAAAGACTGTTCCACCTCGTTCTACTGTCAAGGATAAGCTTCATTTCCTTTCCATTAAATTCATCTTTGACAAAATCCTGCAATCTCTCATTTTTCAAAGGAGACTTTCGAAATATGCTGCAGAGTTTTCTCACCTTATTTATTACTTTTAAGTAATCTTCTCGAAGTTTTGGAAGAACAATTACGTCATCTATGTCGGACTCAAAAATTGTATCAGTGCATAAAATTTCACACTCATCTTCGCTTAACTCATGTGCAGAGTGTTCATCTTCTTCGATGGCTTCATCTTCAGGGGTAGGGTCACTTTCCCCTTCAACTGAATTTTCAGCAGTTTTTGAATACAAGATATCCGAAACCGCGAGATGTATAGCATGTGCAATGCATTGCTGGTGATGTGGTGCAACCCACGATATGCTTATCTAGGTCAAGTCAAAGTCTTCCAATCTTTTTCTAACGATTGCAATAGTTTTGGTGCTATCGAGAGAACCATTTATTTTCGTGAGACCAAGAGACAAATGTTGATTTTCATCATGAACATTAATATTAATATATATTTGGTTTTGCAAAGATGTATACTCATCCATAGTTAATGAATAGCGGATTCCTTGTCTCACCTGATTCTTGAAGTAGTTGACCAAATCATGTTTCTTTTTCTCATAAAAACTAAGCACCATTTTTCTGACACCATTATGGGAAGTTGGATGAGGCTTGTCATATTTTATCTTTCTTAGGCTTTCTTGAATGAATTCACTTTTAGCAATTGATTGGAAACTCAGTCCATCTACACACGCAAGTTTCGAAATTTCCTCTTCTATGGACTTCTTTGCACAAACTCTTCCACTGTTCTTTGTTTCTTCAATGGCTGATGAATCTGGTCGATGTTTATGCCATGAATATTTTTTATGTGGGATGATAAACTTGAAGTAGAACCTCCACAACACTTTAAAACTTTGTGACATGTCATACACTCTGCTTCTTCTTTATTCTTACGAGTGAAATGATACCAAGCATTTGATTTCTTTGACATGATGGAGTATTAAATCTTAGAATCTTAACTGATCAATGTGCAATCATCCACATAACATTCAAGACTGAAGCAGCAATTTCGGTGATGATTAAAAATTTTCATCACCGATTAAAAACCGGTTTTTTAAAACCGGGTTCCATCTCTAGTCGGAACGTTTGATTTTAGTATGAAAAGTTTTATTTTCTCGGATCACCTGAAGATCAGGGCCCCCAGCCTTCTTTAGTTAGCCTTATAAGGCTAACTAACGAAAATATCACGACTTATCCTAACCAATCATCAAGGGCGTACAGTTGACCTAACGGTTGGTTAGGTTAAGTCGTGATATTTTCGTTAGTTAGCCTTATAAGGCTAACTAACGAAGCCTGGGGGCCCTGATCTTCAGGTAATCCACTTTCTCTTTTGGTTCACTGAAGTTTATCTAACTGTTATTGAAGTTGTGAAGCTTTGCAGGTGTTTTCACAAAATGTTTCAAGTGTCTTCAGGTAAAATGAATGAAGTGCAAGAAATTCACACAATTCGAAGGAGATAAGAATTAACAACTTGCGTTTATACGTTGTTCAATGTCATTATTCTCTATATGAGCATAAGCATTACCTTGATTTTGTTTTTGCTTACGAACAATCTTCTTGTAGTTATCCAACTTCTCTCACGTATCTACAGGATATGTTGAGGCAAATAAAATTTACCTATTGTTTATCCAGATTTGAGCGAGCTTTATCCGCTTTTAGGAATTGCAACACTTCTTCCCTTAATCCTCAACAGGTAGAATAAAATATTTGTATCATAAGTGGCAGGGTGGGCCAAAATGACCCCTGTGTAATAAACTTAAAAAACAACTCTAAATTTTCAGTTGTATCAAAATATCTAGTTCATGTGGTGGGAAATGCAAAGAAAGGAGCTTATGAACTTGAAAAATGAACTTGACTATTGACTTGAATATGATTTGAATATCAACTTGAATATCAACTTGGATCATTTTGACCCCACCCTACCTGTTGAAGGTTAAGTTCAGCAAAGTTAAACAACACAGGGTCTGTTCAGTTCAGTAGTTAGAAGGGTAACCGTCCTCTGCATCAACATGATGTAGTAATCTGCGGTTCAGATTTTGATCTTATAATGTTCATCTAAATCAGGATAATGTTCTCAGACATGCAAACAACTTTCATATTTACTGCGGCTGTACGTTACAAGTAGATAATATATATATATATATATATATATATATATATATATATATATATATATATATATATATATATGATGAATAAAACCACGAAGGAAAGGAAACACAAAATGGTGCTCAAGCGCTTTCGTCTAATGACATCCTCAGGAACACTGAAGTACATAAAAAGGTTAAGCCTATATATAGGTTACAGAAAGAAAAAAAGAAAAAATAAATAACATACATACACACACACACACATACATATATATATATATATATATACATACATATCTATATATACAAATACATACACACATACATACATACATATATATACAATAAACAGAGGAGTAAAAATAATAAAAAATTATAAAAAAAAAATTAAAAATTAAAACCTTAAAAGATTACCAGTGAGGCGTACAGATTTTGTAAGGAAAAATATCGATTTTTAGCACAAGATCAAATGGATTATAAAAATACAAATTTATACTATCGATTTTTAGCACAAGATCAAATGGATTATAAAAATACAAATTTATACTGTCCGGGTTTTAACACAATGCTGCCTATGGTCAGGTTTCGATATATATAAAAAATAAAAAAAAATAAAATGCAAATTAAAAGTTAATAAAGTAGAAAACAAGTTTACCAAAGATTTAATGTTTTACACTTCTTATCTATATCTGTTTTAAAGGAATTCAACATAACAGGATCGAGTTGAAAAAGACCTTTGCTTATGTTGAAGTTATTTGAAAGTTGGATAATGGCAGACTCAAGAATATTTCTATTAACAATGTTGCTTGAATGGAATAAAACTGAAGCATTATTCCAATCAATACAGTGGGCTAACTCTGACAAATGGACAAAAAGGGCACTGGACAACTGTCCTGTTCTAACGGAATATTGATGCTGTTTTATACGTATGTGCAAATCCTTTCCCGTCTGACCTATGTAAAAGGAATCACATTGTTTACAACCAATTTTGTAGATAATGCCTGAATTATTGGTAGGGCTATTTTTTACTATGATATTTTTCACATATTGTTATATGAAAATACTACATTAATATCCAAAAGTTTAAGTACATTAGCAATGCCTAAAAAGCCCGGGAAAAATGGAAGTACTAAAATATTTTTTGACAAAGTACGAGTGTTAATATTGACACGATAGAAAGTTCGTTTTGCCTTGTTGAGACAAGATTCCATAAACGCAGATGGATAACACAAATCACTTCCAATACCGTTGATTTTTTCCAATTCGGCATCGATGTATTCCGGACTGGCGATCCTAAGGCGCGGAGAAACATTGATGAAAATATGGCCTTCTTAGTGGGGGTATCATGTCCCGAGTAAAAGTGTACGTAGGACAAATTGTTTGTCGTTTTCCGATAGATACTAAACTTAAAACCTGGGCTTTCCCTATGTACACGCACATCCAAAAATGGGATTGAATTGTCTTGCTCAACTTCTAAAGTAAACTTAATGGAGGGGACTTGATCATTTAACTGAAGGAGGAAGCTATCCAGGTCACGATTCATGGGCCAGATACACAAAATATCGTCGACGTACCGCAACCAAGGGATGCCAACCCCCAGGATTCTCGGAATATAGGTAATTTCGAAAAACTCCATATAAATATTGGAGAGGAGGGGCGATAAGGGGTTGCCCATAGCCATCCCAAAAACTTGTTGATAATACTCGTTATTGAAAGTGAATTTACAGTCTTTGATGCAAAGCTTAATGAGTTCCAAAACAATGTGTGAAGGTAGTGGCAGGTCATACTTATGTAATTCTTGGGAGAGAAAGTCAAGCATATCGTCAATCGGCACTTTTGTAAACAATGAACAAACATCAAAACTAATCAATTTATCGTTAGTTTCAGTACGTGCATTATTCAATTTTTCCGTAAGATCCATGGAATTTTTTACATGTGAATCAGAGATAGTTCCGAGAATGGAATACATCGATGCCGAATTGGAAAAAATCAACGGTATTGGAAGTGATTTGTGTTATCCATCTGCGTTTATGGAATCTTGTCTCAACAAGGCAAAACGAACTTTCTATCGTGTCAATATTAACACTCGTACTTTGTCAAAAAATATTTTAGTACTTCCATTTTTCCCGGGCTTTTTAGGCATTGCTAATGTACTTAAACTTTTGGATATTAATGTAGTATTTTCATATAACAATATTGTGAAAAATATCATAGTAAAAAATAGCCCTACCAATAATTCAGGCATTATCTACAAAATTGGTTGTAAACAATGTGATTCCTTTTACATAGGTCAGACGGGAAAGGATTTGCACATACGTATAAAACAGCATCAATATTC
Source organism: Bathynomus jamesi (assembly GCA_023014485.1). NCBI lineage: Eukaryota > Metazoa > Arthropoda > Malacostraca > Isopoda > Cirolanidae > Bathynomus > Bathynomus jamesi. Next base: position 77,308 of record JAJOZX010008544.1, read on the forward strand.
CGTTAGAACAGGACAGTTGTCCAGTGCCCTTTTTGTCCATTTGTCAGAGTTAGCCCACTGTATTGATTGGAATAATGCTTCAGTTTTATTCCATTCAAGCAACATTGTTAATAGAAATATTCTTGAGTCTGCCATTATCCAACTTTCAAATAACTTCAACATAAGCAAAGGTCTTTTTCAACTCGATCCTGTTATGTTGAATTCCTTTAAAACAGATATAGATAAGAAGTGTAAAACATTAAATCTTTGGTAAACTTGTTTTCTACTTTATTAACTTTTAATTTGCATTATTTTTTTATTATTTTTTTATATATATCGAAAACCTGACCATAGGCAGCATTGTGTTAAAACCCGGACAGTATAAATTTGTATTTTATAATCCATTTGATCTTGTGCTAAAAATCGATAGTATAAATTTGTATTTTTATAATCCATTTGATCTTGTGCTAAAAATCGATATTTTTCCTTACAAAATCTGTACGCCTCACTGGTAATCTTTTAAGGTTTTAATTTTTAATTTTTTTTTATAATTTTTTATTATTTTTACTTCTCTGTTTATTGTATATATATGTATGTATGTATGTGTGTATGTATTTGTATATATAGATATGTATGTATATATATATATATATATGTATGTGTGTGTGTGTGTATGTATGTTATTTATTTTTCTTTTTTCTTTCTGTAACCATATATAGGCTTAACCTTTTTATGTACTTCAGTGTTCCTGAGGATGTCATTAGACGAAAGCGCTTGAGCACCATTTTGTGTTTCCTTTCCTTCGTGGTTTTATTCATCATAAATATTTTTCACGTGTTACCTTCGTGAAATAATTTTCATATATATATATATATATCATTCGTGTTTTTCTTTTTACTCGTATACACCATTTTCCTGTATGTTCCATAATATGTTCCGTCCCAAAGTTCCATTAATTAAAACAAAAGTTATAACATTAGAAATAAAATCATCCATACCACACGATGCTTTGTTTGAAATAAAGGTCGTCACTAAAGCGAGTAAAATACCACTCTGAAGACTTTGCGAATTAGATTGAAATTAGATAGAATGAACGTTAACGCTATTCTAATTACTTTTCTGCTCTGAATCAAGCCTATATTTTAAATAAATGTTTTTATCCCTTTTTTTAATAGTATATACATATCCTGATAAAAAAAGAATTCCTAGCCAAACCAACTGTTTCGTCTACCGATTTTTAGGACAGTTTGTACAAGGGATGCCATAGAGACAACTCGAATATATTTCTTTTCTTAATATTGGGTTTTATTGCCCTAGAAGGGTAGCTTTATACTTCCGGAATAACTTGTCTGACACTTGTATCAATACTGACTTGCCATTTTCATATATACTATTTCATACGACTTATTTTTAGCAGCGAATATTGGGCTGTAAGAACTCCTTTTTCGCTTAGTTGAAGGCTTTGCCACTTAAACCTTTGCTGTTATTCGGTTTTAAGGAAGTATTTCTTGATGTTTAATTTATTATCTAAAAGCTATGAAACGCTAATTTCATAAACTCTTATAAATACTTCGGAGATGAGCTTATACTGTAGTGTAGTTTGAATTACAGAAAGTCTGTAAACGTGTATGGTTAATATAAATTGTAATCTCGTTGACTATTCCTGCTAACTTATATATGAACGGTGAAGTACATCGAATGGAATAAAATCAAATCCAAAAAACTGGGACTGAAATAAAACCGAACCAGAAGCGACTTGAATCGTTTACACTGGAAATAAATCGAACGTACAGGAATTAAGTCAGATAATACCAGAACTAGATCGAACTACTATTTTAGTGCATGGAACGCTGAGGTTCTTATGTTATTTATTACTTTCCATGAACACTTAATATTTTTTGGGTTTTTGTTTGTGTTGAGTTTGATGTTTCATAATATCATCTTATTAATATTTATAAACATAATAACATATCTCGGATCACCTGAAGATCAGGGCCCCCAGCCTTCTCTAGTTAGCCTTATAAGGCTAACTAACGAAAATATCACGACCTAACCTAACCAATCGTTAGGCAACTGTACGCCCTTGACGATTGGTTAGGTTAGGTCGAGATATTTCGTTAGTTAGCCTTATAAAACTAACTAAGAAGGCTGGGGCCCTGATCTTCAGGTGATCTCATATCTCTATATTTAAAAAATTTAAAGATCGTATTAAAAATTTTTAATTAATAATTTTAATTACTTTATTGACTGTATACTTTTTGTTAAATTAATTTCAGAACAGTTTTTGTACTAGAAAAAATTTAAATATTTTTAAGTACTATAAAAAAATTACTGAAGCTCAAATTTGCATAAAGATAAAGCATTCAAAATTTTATGGTATAAAAAAAAATACAGCCTTATCCTCCCTCGCCTCCCCCCTTCCCCCCCAAAAATCTCCCCAACTTTTTTATTTATCATTTAAAAACTTGTTTTCTCTGTTCATTGAAGGGTGAAAGTTAAGTTTTCCTTCCAGTGCCACTCTTTCCCGGAGTTTCTGAGGGCGGACAAATTTTCTTTGAAGCCGTAAAAGTCATCTTTATCGTGGGATGAGTAGGGGGTTTGTGTCATTAAGCTGGAGAGGTTATGTGTAATAACGGGCAATGTGTAAAATTGAAGGGTTGCTTGGAATAAGTTGTAAGGGGTTGGTATAGGGCATAGAAGGCATAAAATTTAAAAGGAAGCTCAGTGGGCTTCAAAGTGGAATCTTCTCTTACAAAAAAGTAATGACACTCGTTTCACTGAAGGTCCGCTTCGCTTCTCAATAGGTTGAGAACTAAAATTATACGATGCTATTATGCGTGCAGAAGAAAGCCTCATGTTAACGTTAGTAATCCTTCATATTAGGCAATAATGCGGATTAATGAACTAACTCAAATACGTTATCGATCGTAAAACGTCCCAGAAAACAACCTAAAAATTGATTTATTGGAATCTATTATAATTTTATTACCTCCCACTTTAAAGCATTCCTATTAATACTCATGGTTATCTGATTTTACATAACCTAATCTAACCTACTTTACCTAACCCTAACCCAGCCTTACCTCACTTAATCCACCTAGCATACAAAGAGAGAAATCTTACAAGAGAGAGAAGAGGAATGAATTGATTTGAGAGAATCTTCTTTGATATTCTACACTCTGATTTCTCATTCTTTGATGAAAAGAGAATTGGGAAGATTTGAAAGAGACGCTATAATTTATACTATTGTACATTCCTTAATTTTTAATATTTATGAGTTACGTTACGTTACATTCATCTACGAAGAGATGAAATATGCGTGTTGATAACAGTAATCAATGAGAAAGGCCATTCTGAGATAAAAATAAAGTCCTACCACTTTACTGTATTTGTATTACCAGAAAGTAAAACGTTGTACCACGTAGTGTATTTGTACTATCAGAAAGGAAAAAAATAGTACCACGTAATGCATTTGTACTACCAGAAAGAAAAAATAGTACCACGTATTACATTTGTACTATCAGAAAGAAACAGAAAAACTCTTGGATCACCTGAAGATCAGGGACCCCAGCCTTCTTTAGTTAGCCTTATAAGGCTAACTAACGAAAATATCACGACCTAACCTAACCAATCGTTAGGTCAACTGTACGCCCTTGACGATTGGTTAAGTTAGGTCGTGATATTTTTGTTAGTTAGCCTTATAAAGCTAACTAAAGAAGGCTGGGGGCCCTGATCTTCGGGTGATCCAAACTCTATTTATTTTATTTTCAGTAATTTTAGCCTTCTTGCCAAACGGAAGTTTTCTCCCGTGAGATTGATTAGGATTAAGTATTCAACTCGCTTTTCAAAGTGAACTGTTTGCATAATGCAATTATCAGAAAGTCACACACCTAATACAAATCGTGCTTACAAAGTTAAATTTCAAGGTCATGCCAACAACGATTTTGTTGGAAGTCATTTTGTAAGAAGTTATAAAATAAATAAGAAAAATTAGCAGGTAAAAATAAAAAATCATTACACGTTATTTGTACAATAATTTTGATTAAAATTTGGGAGCAATCCAAGAATAAGCACCCCAAAGTCCCCAATCCAAGTAAAAGCACCCCAGTTAAACCCCAATCCAAGAAACACCAACCCAGTTTGACCTCAATCCAAATTAAAGGATTTTAACATCAACATTCCTCGAAAACTTTGGCCAGTTCATTCCTTGATCGCACTTAGCACACAGCATCACTTTTTTGGTGCTACTTATAGCGTGATTCCTACCGGTGACTTCGATACTATAGGGTGATTTCTACCCTTTTTGGTTCGAAACTACAGTACTGTAGAGTGTGATTCCTATCCAAGGTATAAATGAAAATATAATAAATATAAAATGCTATTTATTATTCAATTTTATTTATTTAAAAAATAGTTTCGGTGCTACTATAGTATGTGGTCTACCTACGATTGGTTAGGTTTAGTCACGATTTTTCGTTAAAACTAACGAAAATATCGTGACTAAACCTAACCAATCGTCAAGGGCGATGGACATTGGAATGTAAACAAGCAATTAGTAAACAAGGTAAGAAGCTATAATTAAAAGGTAGACCGCCGAATCGAGGTAGGAATCACGCTATAGTAGCACCACTTTTTTAATAAGATTTTTTCTCTTATACCAATTTATTACTGGCAATGGATCTTCAACCAATAATGGTAACACTTCAGTTTGAAAAGTTGATGCTGTCATCTTGCCCTCAAACTTGATTTGGGGTGCTTATTCTTGGATTGCTCCTATATATACATATATCGAAGCCTACGATAAAATTATTGAATGGCCGGTTAGGTTAATTGAATGCCAGATTAGGTCAACTGTACGCCATTGACGATTGGTTAGGTTAAGTCTTGATATTTTCGTTAAAAGTAACGAAAATATCACGGCTTAACCTAACCAATCGTCAAGGGCGTACAATTAACCTAACCGGGCATTCAATTAACCATTTTAGAGCAATCCAGGAATAAGCACCCTCGTTCGACCCCAATCCAGAAAAAAACACCATAAATTGATTTGGGGTGCTTATTCTTGGATTACTCCAAAATTTGCCTTGTATTTGCGATACAAATTAAATACATTTTAAATTATAAAAAATAACTATGAAAATTATTTAATACTGGGATCTCGACAGTAAACGGCGCATGCGCAAAAATATACGTCATTGCAAATGTTCAAATAATTTAAATCAAGATCAATTTGTTTAATTAAAAGATGGAAATTTTCATTCAGAGGCAGTAACTGGAAGTCTATTTTCTTTTCATTTCAATAATATATATAATTAAAATGATATTTCAAAGGAATTGTATTAAAAATTAAATCATTGATGAACAGCGATATAGAATAAAAATTTTAAATTAAAAAACTTTTTTTATATTTCAAAGGATTTTTTTCTAACTTTTTTAAATCTCTCTTTTTTTGTTTTGTTTTTTGTCCTTTTTTCAATGCTTCTGAGTCAGGGATGATGTTCTCAAGTCATTAAGTTTATCCTCTCTCTCTCTCTCTCTCTCTCGATATATACATATAACAATTATCACTGGGGAAAAAAAAATTTTTTTCTTGGTGCCTGAGATTTTAGACCTTATTCTGGATTTTCATGCCACTGATTCAGAAAATATCATCCATTTTGTTCTAGCAGCTCTAGTTTTTGAGATATTGCATACGTCATTACCTACTTTATTACCCTTCTGAAACGGTATTATGAGTTGCTCGTAAATTTAAATGCATCTGTATAATTAAATTATAGCTATGATTTTGCTGATGTTGCTGTTTTGCATGTGTATTGTACATGTACTAACGTGAATTCTTTCCTGTTACAGGTGTTGACATGGCTTCATCGCGAAGAAAGTGTTTAAATCATCCAGATGTGTTTTGTTTTATCTGCGGAGAGTACACGTTCATTGAACAGAGAAAAACTATTACTGATTTTGTGAAAAAAGCTTATTTTGCCTATTTCAAAGTACAACTAGGGGACCAAGATAAGCCATGGGCTCCTCTTGTTGTGTGTAAAACGTGTACGGAGCATCTGCGGCAATGGACCAACGGAAAGAGGAGGTGCCTGAAATTTGGTATACCAATGGTATGGAGAGAACAGAGAAACCACAGTGATGACTGTTACTTTTGTTTGGTGAATATAAAGGGCATCAATGGACGTAACCGGAGTAAATGGTATCGTATCCTGACATAGACTCAGCTAGACGGCCTGTTTCACATTCAGATGAGATACCTGTCTCATCATTCAGCCATCTTCCAGAGCTCCCTCAAGAAGATGATGAATCTGCTACTGACAAAGAAAGCATATGTGGGCAAAATGACACTGATTTCGAAGGACCGTCATCAGTTGCAGAAGGTTTTAGTCAACACGAATTAAACGACCTCATAAGGGACTTAAGTCTTTCGAAGAAATCGTCTGAATTGTTAGCTTCCAGGCTGGGAGAAAAAATTCACTGCTGCCGGGAACCAAAATCACGTTATATCGCGACAGAGAAAAGGATTTACTGCCCTTCTTCTCAAAAGAGAACGATTTAGTTTTCTGCAACAATGTGCGCGGATTGCTGATGAAAATGGGCATATCGGAATACACACCAAGTGAATGGCGGTTATTCATAGATAGCTCCAAACGGAGCCTAACATGTGTTCTTCTACACAACGGCAACAGATACAGATCAATCCCAATTGGTCACTCAGTCGGTATGAGAGAAGAGCACGGGATAGTCGCCCTAGTCCTAGAAAAGATATCATACTGAGACCACCAATGGGTGATCTGTGTGGATCTGAAGATGGTGAATTTTCTCCTGGGCCAGCAGAGCGGGTACACCAAGTACCCGTGCTTTATATGTCTCTGGGACAGTAGAGCTAAAGATGAACACTGGGTGAGAAGACAGTGGCCTCTGAGAGAAAACATGGTGGTTGGAGAAAAAAATATCATCAAAGAAGCTTTGGTTGACAGAGAAAGGATCATATTGCCACCACTGCACATCAAACTAGGTTTGATGAAACAATTTATAAAGGCTTGAACAGAGATGGGACGTGTTTTGGCTACATATGTAGAAAATTTCCTGCGCTGAGCATGGAAAAGCTGAAGGCAGGTATTTTCGATGGACCGCAAATCCGGGAACTCATGAAAGACCCGCGTTTCCAAGATTCAATGGACAACATTGAGGCACGTGCGTGGTCATCGTTTAGTATGGTTGTGAAGAATTTCCTTGGGAACTATAAGGCCGATAACTACGGTGAACTAGTGGAGAATATGCTCTCTTCTTTTTGTAAACTTGGCTGTAAAATGAGCATCAAACTGCATTACCTCCACAGTCATTTGGATCGTTTCCCAGATAACCTCGGTGATCTAAGCGAGGAACAGGGTGAACGATTTCACCAAGAACTAAGGACCATGGAAGAACGGTACCGCGGACGATGGGATACTCACATGATGGCAGATTACTGCTGGAGCATCCAACGCGAATGTCCTGGCACATCTCATCGCAAGAAATCTCAGAAACGCGGTTTATGTGAGATGTCTCAACGAAAGAACTTTTTTGCCGTTCGTGTCTCAAGCTTGTTTGAATTTAAGAAATATTTTTCGTACCTTATGCTTGTTTGATGTTAATACACTATTTTTGCTGACATTCATCATACTTTTGTATTCAATTGACAACAACAGTGATTGCCAGTCAGCAATTATATAATATTATATACATTATATAGAAATATATATAGATATATATCATATCTTGATAAGCAGAGCTGATGGAGAAAAACTAATGTCATTTTTAGAATCAGCGACCTCAATATACCCAGAAACAGGTCTAACATCTAAGTCACCAAAAGTTGTGTTCCCCAGTGAATTATTGTTACTATAGTTGTTAAAAAATACAATTCGTTAAAATTTAACAACCAAAAGATTAAAATTTGGTAAACTTAAAAATAAAATTTACAATTTAATTTCCTTATTATGATTTTTTAATTTGTTAACCGAAGAAAGGGAATTTAACTTTAATTTTTATTTCAATGAGAATAAATAATAATGAAATTTGTGTCCTTTAGTTTCGACCACGTAATTGTTGAGTGGTGGAACGTACGATACAACTTCGTGAAAGAAGTCCTTTAAATTGAACAGTTTAAGAAGTCCTTTAAATTGAACAGTTTAAGAAGTCCTTTAAATTGAACAGTTTAAGAAGTCCTTTAAATTGAACAGTTTAAGAAGTTCTTTAAATTGAACAGTTTAAGAAGTAAAAGTGAAATGAATTCTTGATGGAACTTTCTGAAAGAAGTTGTTCAAATTGAACAGTTTTGCAAGAAGTAAAACTGAAATGAGTTCCCGATGAAAGAAAGTGGCAGAAGGGTTTCCATTAATTAGGTAAGAAGTTATCTCATTACCTTGTCAGCGTCCGAGGCCGAGGGCAGTGGGTAACACCGTTTCCGTATATATAAGTGAAGTGAAAACGCTGAGATCGTGCGTTCGAATCTCGATGATGTTTGCTGGTAATAACAATACAGGAGTTAGCGCAATGGGCCCCTTTCGTGTGGTTTAAGCGCTGTGCGAGCCTCTATCCCTCCTAACTAATTATCATCGTCTCATTAACTTTAAATGTAATCTAAAAAACATGAAATTGACAAGAAGTAAAATCAGAATGACGACAAGCTAAAAAACTTTGGTAAATAAATGAATTGAACATCTTAATAAATGTAACTAAATAATAAATAAATAAATAAATAAATACCAAATTTAAAACATTCAAAAAGCATTCAGTTAAGAAATGCGTTTGTAAAACGGTAAGAATCGCGGATGATAAATAAATCGTACAGTAAAACGAATAAATCCTAACCAGAAATATTTTCTCATTTACTTCAAAGGAAATAGAAATCCAAGGGATAGGATACGCGTGTTTTTAAATGAAAAGCAGAAAGCTGTGGATGAATGGTAATCAACAAGGATGAGGGGACTGAAAATGACTTACTAACGGATTTGACCTACAGAGGGTTGCCAAAAGTAAATAGACACTTTTTAGTTTTCCAGAGTTTTTGATTTGCTAATAAAAGTCAGTAAATAATAATAGTTTTATTGAATCAATATATTTAGAATCGTGTTGGTTTCTTCTATGCATTAAGTAAAGCTGATACACGTTCTGGCATTCCATTAATGAACTTTGCTTTGTTCTTGAGAACAATTATATCGTGGTGTCTATTTACTTTAGTCAACCTTCTGTACGTACAGTGAGAAAATGGCTTTCTGAAATAATTTTATTTTCAGAATTTTTGGAAGGACCATTATCACTGAGCCAATGAGTTAATAGTGTGAGAAACTGGCACAACACTCAGACTATATGAACATGACCCATTACATTATTAACTCTTGGAATATTATTAACCAAAACTATTGGGAGTTGAACCCCCGACCTCAGTGTCTACACTTCGTTTGTAGGGAAACGGTGTTACCCACTGAGCTATACGGTCGTTGGAGAGCTAGTGAGCGAACAGAATTTTTTTTACAGTGAATCCTGCACAAAAGACGGCTTTAAGTATCAAAGAAGATGCTGAGTATATTAGTCGTAATATGTTATATTCTAAAGCAGCGATTCCCAACCTGCGGTACGCCGTAAAAGGGCTTTATTATGCATCGTGCTAATTCATAATTACTTTAATGATAATGTATTTAAATAGTAACATTAGTTGTAGATTAATAACCCGCAACCTTTCTGACTGTGGTACTTAGAAAAGCATGACTGTACGTCGACCTAAAAAGATTGGAAACCCCAGTACAGAAGATATAAAACCATGTATAGGATTGGTTCCACACATATTAAGGACCAATCTTATTTATTTTCCAATACCAATTCATCCTTTATAAACGCCATTTCTCAAGCTTTTTGCCTTTGTATGACCTTCATTCTTAATTTCTTTATGTAGGATGTTTACACATAAAAATATACTTTCTAACCTTGTACAGTCGTTTAAGTAAAACCCGTGCTGAAGCTTCGTGTTTCTTACCAGTATTTATCGGTAAAAAGAATGGAGTTTCATGACAAAACCTTTTTCGACTGACTGTACACTCAACCTGTGAGAACCTCGCGTAGAACCGTTTGAGAACTGTTACTTTATAAAATACCTTGAAAGATGTTAATAGGCAAGTATATCATCATAATATATATCTTGGTATCTTGGTTTTTGCTTCCGCCCGGATTGTTCATCCTGACAAAGGTCAAACTTATTGCTTAACGTGGAACCTGAACCACGACCCCACCACTGTGGTACTTAGAAAAGCATGACTGTACGTCGACCTAAAAAGATTGGAAACCCCAGTACAGAAGATATAAAACCATGTATAGGATTGGTTCCACACATATTAAGGACCAATTTTATTTATTTTCCAATACCAATTCATCCTTTATAAACGCCATTTCTCAAGCTTTTTGCCTTTGTATGACCTTCATTCTTAATTTCTTTATGTAGGATGTTTACACATAAAAATATACTTTCTAACCTTGTACAGTCGTTTAAGTAAAACCCGTGCTGAAGCTTCGTGTTTCTTACCAGTATTTATCGGTAAAAAGAATGGAGTTTCATGACAAAACCTTTTTCGACTGACTGTACACTCAACCTGTGAGAACCTCGCGTAGAACCGTTTGAGAACTGTTACTTTATAAAATACCTTGAAAGATGTTAATAGGCAAGTATATCATCATAATATATATCTTGGTATCTTTGGTTTTGCTTCCGCCCGGATTGTTCATCCTGACAAAGGTCAAACTTATTGCTTAACGTGGAACCTGAACCACGACCCCACCACGGGTGGTCAGAAATTACAAAGTCCTCGCCCGGACTCGCTCTCACGACCTTCCAATCAGCATTCCAGCGTCCTAACCACTAGGCTACCAGGGTACCTATTTACTGTATGTACCAACTAATATTTTTGTATGAAACGATGAACAGCTGGGTGAGCTGAGTGCCGCCTGCTATCGCCGGGAATCGAGTATTAGTTGTAGACACCAATTGACCAGGGAAGTACTCCGCGAGGTGGAGGGGGAGGAAGACGTTAGGCAGGAGACAGGGAGTGCTGGAACTCCCGTTTCTCTTGTCACTGTCCTTTTTAGCTGATCGTTTTCCGTGTCTCACCTACCCTGTGAGCAGTCCAGCATGCTCTCAAATACATACTTCTCCCTCTATTCCTGACTACACATACGTGCATCTACACATTATGCAATCTTTTCAAAATTAATAAAAGAAACAAAATGCTGGACCTTGATTATAGCTCTCTCCCAGGGTTGCCAGGTCTGTCCTCTTGGGGACAGTCTGTCCTATTTCAGGTTCGGTTGTCCTAAACATTTTCAAATAAAGGGGGCAACCCAAAACTGTCCTCTTTTGTCCTACTTGAGAAATTTATCACATGCATTATAAAAAGAAACATTTAAGAACAAATATAATTTTAAACATAAAGTATAAGAGAATATAAATATAACGTACATATATTTACGTTTCTTCAAATGGTTTACACAGTCTCGCCGCCACTGAAGTACTGTATGTACAATGTACGTATTACGTATTGAAACGTTTTATTACATTTTGGCTATGCATTGCAAAACATTACAGTGTGCCGCGTGGCATGCCGCTTAGTTTTAATGCATAGACCCTAGGCAGCTAGACTATAGAGCAGAGCTTTCCAAACTTTTCACCTTGGCGACACACTAATTAATTTTTGTTATCAAATATCAAATATCAGATAATTTTTCAGTAGGTGGTTTATCTTGTAGCCGACTTTGTTGATACAAAAATCAAAATTTTCAAAATACAAAAAAATTGAAAATAATTAACTAATAAAATTACAATAGTTTATAACAGAGCTTTCCAAACTGTGTGTCGCGACACACAGTTTGGAAAGCTCTGCTATAGAGCCTATCAGTCGCGAATCAAACATAAATCAATGTGGTTGTGATTTTGTTCGTTTGATCATGTTAAGTGAATAACCAAGTTTATATAATATAGTGAAACAATAGAAGAAACTTTTGAACTATTTGAAGACATTCTTTCAGTCCAATTTTAAGAAAAACGTAAGTCTATAAATAAATATTATTTTCCTTGTTAGAAGATTTAACCAATATAAGTTTTTATTGATTTAGGAGAGTAAAACAAATTTTTAGATTTATAAGCTTACTTTTAGCATAAAATAACTCCGTATGGTTATAATTTAAACCTGTCCTTTTTTAAAAAATTTATAACATTGGCTGTCCCCTTTTTTTTTAGTGTTTGTCCATTTTAAGAGATATCACCTGGCAACCCTGCTCTCTCCTTCTACTTCTAGAGTGGGGGAGTATTTTAGGAGTTATTCGCCCTTGGCCCCTCCTTCATGAATTACTATATACACGGTGAACCAAAAGTAGGTGGACAGTAGGTTGAATACGGTTTGTGTTATATTATATTATAACTATGGTGTTCATTATAACTATGGTGTTTGTGTTTTATATATTAAATATTATAACTAAATTTATTTAAATTTTATTTTGTATTATAGTATACAAAAAAATTAAATATGTATTCTCAAAATAAACGTTATCATTTACTGTCCACCTACATTTGGTTCACCCTATATATATATATATATATATATATATATATATATATATATATATATATATATAATATATAATATATTATGTGTTGTGTGTGTGTGTGTGTGTGTGTTGTGTGTGGTGTAAAAATGAACAATAAACAATTCCTATACCATCATTATATGGATTCATTGTCTTCATGCAGTACTTATGTTCGTATGGTTTTTATGTTTGAATGTTCATTTTTACATAAGAAACCAAAATCGCCTAAGCGAGTTTTGGATAGAATTTCGATTTGTACTTCTTTATTCATTACTGTATTTCTAATTCATCTTTTCTAATAATGACTTATACTGTACGTATGACATAATGTGAATAACTATGACGTCATAAAGTAACTTAATTCTCTTCACGTTTTCCATACCTTGAACACTGAATCACGTGTTTAGTATTTGGACATCTTTCGTATTCAATGTATGGTAAATTCTTTAATAATAAAAAGAAACTTCATTCTCTATACGTCATTATTTATATGTTGTGTCCTACCTATTGTCTACTGATGCCTATCAACCTATCAGTCCATATTTTACGCGTGTCTATATTACGCACACAACCTATTGTGTTACGTACATGTAAATACGTCCACATGTACTTTTTCTTTTTTCTTTTAAGTGCGTTCACCTCTCGCAAGATATTCATAAATGCTTAGGTAAGTGGTCGAATTCGCTAATCACAGCAAAATCGAACGCTTCTAAGATAAAAATCTCCTTTCTCTCTGATCCAAATTTATAACATAAGGTGTTATGTTGTATGTTATATTATTATAATATACTGTATTGTTTCCCTGCTTGGCCACTAGTTCGTTATCGGATTACGTCACATAGTTATCCCCGTTCTCATTACTTGTACTTACTATTTCTACCTAATTGTCATTCAAATTCTATATTACTTACGTAGTACGTTATCATAAATGTCCGTGTACTTCCAATGAAAAGTACACCATATTTTTGTCCGCTTTCCTCATCGCTGGCTAATTAGACTTTCAAACTCTGATAACCAACCTGGTTCTAATAATATTTGACATAATTTGACGTAATTATTGTTAACTATAAATATATAACATTGTTGTTAATCCTGTAGTGAATACTCTTATTTTAGTTTCAAGTTAAATGTTAATTTTACCGTCTTGAATTTCGGAATAGTATAAATTCATTTTAAATTAGTTACCCCATTATAATTCAATTGTGAACCACATTAATACTAATTTTATGTATACTATATTATTTTATTGTATGTAAACATAATTAATTATATATCACAATTGTCAGTTAATTATTTATATTCAAATATTTATTTTAATCTAATACCATGTCCATTTTACAAATAAATAATAGAAATCCAACGGTTATATTTTCCACCTTTGGTACTGTCGCAGTTTCGCCTAACGGACTCAATACGGCTAGTGAGATAATCACTGGTTGGCACTTAACTAGCGGCAGTGCTTATGGCTACATCATCCAGGTTAACCTATACCGGATAGATGCGCTACGGTCCCAAGCCGTAGCTTGCCTAGGCCGACGACGTAAACCAACAATTGGTGACTCCGGAGTTGGATTCCCCCCTTTTACCCGAACGACTAGGACTAGACTGTAATGTCGTTCGTGCCCATCACCCCCTTCACCCGAGCGACTAGGACTAGACTGTAACGTCGTTCGTGCCCATCACCCCCTTCACCCGAGCGACTAGGACCAGACTGTAATGTCGCTCGTGCCCTCTGCCCCTCACCCCTGCCCGTGCGCTCTGTGCCTGCGCTCGTCTCAACCTCCACTCCTTCGTTGGTAACTTGTCGTCTTGCTTGTACGTCAGCAAGCATAGGAGAAGATGTCTGACGACGCTGGTGCCATCTCCCACTTGAGCGTAAAGCTCCCCGTCTTCTGGCCGGGTGATCCATTTATTTGGTTCCACCAAGTGGAATCACAATTCAACTTGGGAAGGATCACCGCTAGCAGGACGAAATACGATCATGTTTTGTCCTCTCTACCAGCGAGCATCATCTCTGAAGTCCGTGACGTCATCGTATCTACTTCCACGAGTGAGGACCCGTACAACGATCTAAAGTCTGCCATCCTGTGCCGCACCACTGTCTCCGAGCGTGAGAAACTACATCAGTTAATCTCAAAAGAAGAACTTGGAGACCGTAAGCCCACTCAAATGCTGAGGGCTATGCAGTGCGCTCTAGGCGAACGCGCACAAACCTTCGATAAGGACATCTTTAGACAGTTGTTCTTGCAGAAACTTCCTCCATCAGCTCAGCGTGTCTTGGCCACTATGGATCCTGCTACTCCAGTTGATAAACTAGCAGAAACTGCCGACAAAGTAGTGGAGATTGACACAGCTCCGGTCAACAACGTGAACACACAATCGGAAACTGGAGTTGAAAGTGGAAGAGTTAAGTCAACAACTCAATCACGTTTGTTCTTGCTACAAAATCAACGGCAAAGAAGCCATTCTCGGTCAAGATTTACGAAGAGGCATCGTTCGAGTTCGGGAAGATCGCTTCTACCACGCCAAATTTGGAAAGAAGGCTAGGAAGTGCATCTCCCCTTGCAATTTTTCGTCGGAAAACCCCAGCAGCGAGTCTAATGGCGTCTAGTACTCGCACTGCCAACCTGTTATTCATAAAGGACAGGAACTCTGGTGTCAATTCTTGGTCGATACCGGAGCGTCAGTCAGTGTATTCCTCAAAAATCTGGTCATACGCACTCGGAATCTCCGCCCTATACGCTGCTAACGGTTCACGCATACCCACGTACGGTACTCAGTCGCGTGAACTAAACTTGGGCCTTCACCGATCCTTCAAGTGGATTTTCATCGTGCTCAAGTGCAGCATCCCATAATCGGCGCTGATTTCTCCAGCATTTCAAACTCCTGGTGGATCTTGACAAGCGACGCTTATGCGACCAGGCCACACTGCTTTCTGTTCTTGCCAAACAGGTTGCCCTTCCGGACGCCTCGAACTCTGCATTTCCCTCGTTCCCCCTAATTCCATGTACCAGTGCCTTTTCCAGCGATATCCAGGAATTCTTCAACCGATGCAGATGGGTGATACATTAAGCACACCATAACCCATCACATTACAACAAAAGGTTCCCCTGGTTTGCAAAACCCAGACGTCTTGCCCCGGACAAACTGAAAGCTGCCAAATCGGAATTCCAGCTTATGATGGATCTTGGGATTAAGACCTTCCAAAAGCAGTTGGTCCTCTCCCCTACACCTGGTCCAGAAGAAGCAGGAGACTGGAGACCATGTGGGGATTACCGGTTTTTGAATTCGACAACCATACCGGACCGATATCCGGTACCAAATGTCCAAGACTTTACTTCTCTTCTCCACGGCAAATCTATCTTCAGTAAAATAGATCTCGTTAAGGCTTTCCACCACATTCCCGTAGAGCCTTCGGATATTCCCAAGACTGCAGTTTGTACACATTTGGGTTATTCGAATTTGTGAAGATGCCGTTCGGGCTAGGAATGCTGCGCAAACCTTTCAGAGGTTTATAGATGAGGTCACCAGAGGCTTAGACTTTGTTTATGCCTACATCGATGTTTGCTTGTGGCCAGCTCAACGGAAGAGGGAACATAAGGAACATCTTTCACTCCTCTTTCAACGCTTAGAACAAACGGTGTTACTTTAATGCATCTAAGTGTGTGTTGCACAGCCAACCTTGGAATTCTTGGTCACACGATTCGCAGCACGGAATTACCCCCTTCAGGACAAGTGTGAAGTGATAAAAAAATTACCCTATGCCAAGTAATCAGCTGTGAGTACGTCGGTTCTAGGTTGGTAAATTATTACCACAAGTTCATTAAAAACTGTGCCAGTGTTCTTTGCTCCTCTACACGCTATGATCACACACAAAACGCAAGGTAACAAAATTGGTATGGGGTAGCGATAGTTTACAGGCGTCGACAATGCCAAAAAATGCTATCAATAGTGCATTGTCTGTCATTCCTACAGTGATGCCCCCCAACTCTGACGGTCGATGCATCAGATGTTGCGATCGGTGGTGTGTTGGAACAAACCATTAACGGTCAAACAAGCACCATCGCGTTTTACTCGAAAAAGCTGCAGCCAGCCCAAACGCGTATAGTGCTTTTGACGTGAACTTCTTGCTATTTACTAACGTGAAGTATTTCACATTTCCTTGCCGCCGAGAGTTTTTGGTGTTTTACCGACCCAAACCTTGATCACTGTCTTCAATAAAAACAGCTGTAACCACTTCCAGAGTCATCAGGCAACTCGATTATATACTCGCAATTTACCACAGATATCCGCCAACATCAAGGGGTCTTGAACACTCCAGCGGATTGCACTTTCAAGAATAGAGATTACTTCTGTTACCCCAGCTCTACACTGGGAATGCTATTGCACAGGATCAAGATAAGGATACGGAACTACAAGACTTGCTCAGAGAAGACTCCACTCACTCACTTTCCCTCAAGAAAATGAGTATGCCAGGATTGTCTGTGCCCCTCTATTGCGACGTATCAACAGCTGCTATTCGCCCTTATGTCCCTCCATGTCACAGAAAAGCAGTCTTCATGATCTTCATAAGCCCTCCCATCCTGGTATCCGTGCTTCGCAACACCTGGTTACCTCTCGCTTTGTTTGGCCCTCGATGCGGAAGGATGTCAAACATTGGACCAAAACGTGCCTTGCCTGCCAGCGTGCCAAAGTCCAAAGGCACACCAGGTCCCCTTTGACGCATTTCCGCCCCCATCCCAGCGATTGAGGTAATTCATGTAGACATTGTTGGCCCTCTTCCAGTGATACAAGGCCAACGTTATCTGCTCACCTGTCTCGACCGCTTTTCCAGATGGCCTGAAGCCATCCCACTTCCTGATATCCAAGCGGACACTGTTGCAAGAGCCTTTCTTCATGGATGGGTATCAAGATTTGGATTGCCGACAAAAGTCATCACTGACCAAGGTCGCCAATTTGAGTCTTCGCTTTGGAAGAAGTTTACCAGCTTGTTGGGTACAGTACATGCGCATACCTGTGCGTATCATCCGCAAGCTAACGGCCTCGTCGAACGCTTCCATCGCCAGCTGAAGTCATCCCTTATGTGTCACGAAGACTCCCATTGGATGGATAAGCTTCCACTCGTGTGCTTGGTATTCGCTCTGATTTAAGAGTGATCTGAAGACTACAGCGGCTGAACTAGTCTATGGAACAACACTGCGGCTACCAGGTGGCTACTTCACTGCAGGGGATAAGTCATGTGATCCTACGGAATTCGCTCAAACAC
This sequence comes from Bathynomus jamesi, assembly GCA_023014485.1. Taxonomy (NCBI): domain Eukaryota; kingdom Metazoa; phylum Arthropoda; class Malacostraca; order Isopoda; family Cirolanidae; genus Bathynomus; species Bathynomus jamesi. The sequence goes on from JAJOZX010008544.1 coordinate 95,168, forward strand.
TTTCCTCTCACATGCAGTCCCTTCAGCCTGTTCCCCTCGATTGACTAGCCAACAGAACATCTTTGTTTCCCCAGCCCTCCAGTCTTGCACCCACGTTTTCGTTCGTGTACCTCTCCCAAAACGGCCTCTCCAATGTCCATATGACGGGCCCTATGAAGTTCTCCGACGTACGCGCAAATCATTTCTCATCCAGCGCGGTTCCAAGGTCGACAAGGTTTCTATCGATCGTCTTAAGCCTGCGTTTTGGAATCAACCTAAGCGAGGTACATGTAGCTACCAAAAAGGTCCAGCGGAAATCTGTGTCGTTCGGAACTCTTTGAACTTCCTCTCTGGTGGGGGAGTTGTAGTGAATACTCTTATTTTAGTTTCAAGTTAAATGTTAATTTTACCGTCTTGAATTTCGGAATAGTATAAATTCATTTTAAATTAGTTACCCCATTATAATTCAATTGTGAACCACATTAATACTAATTTTATGTATACTATATTATTTTATTGTATGTAAACATAATTAATTATATATCACAATTGTCAGTTAATATTTATATTCAAATATTTATTTTAATCTAATACCATGTCCATTTTACAAATAAATAATAGAAATCCAACGGTTATATTTTCCACCTTTGGTACTGTCGCAGTTTCGCCTAACGGACTCAATACGGCTAGTGAGATAATCACTGGTTGGCACTTAACTAGCGGCAGTGCTTATGGCTACATCATCCAGGTTAACCTATACCGGATAGATGCGCTACGGTCCCAAGCCGTAGCTTGCCTAGGCCGACGACGTAAACCAACAATCCCCTTTAAATTATAGAACAACGGTTAACTCCCCTTCATTATAGCAATTGTATCACCTATTTGGATTACTTCAGTAGTAGATATGTCAATTAACAATTTGCTAAAATTGTAATTAAATGTAATACTTTAATATAATGTAATTGATGTAATGTACTTTAATGAAACTGTAATTAATGATAATAATTTAATATATAATGTAATAATGTACTTTAAAAGGAATTGTAATTAATAATAATAAGTGAATATGAATTAATTGGTAATTGTAATCGTAATTGTAATGAACCAAAATTAATACGTACTCAATGATGTACTTAGACTGTACTTATGTACTACTACGAAATGATATCGCCTTCAGAAATGTAGACTCAGCGAAAAATATGATTAGTTTTTATTTTTATTTTTTTAATCTTTATTTGGAATCTTTCAAACATCTGATCATGTGTTTAAAAGGGGGGAAACTTAACCTTCAACTGCATTCCCCCAACATTTAGACTTTATGATACATGTAATTGTAAACTCTCTTCATTACTGCACTCTTCTTTGGTCACTACTACGAGACTCCCTTGTTAGCAGCCTCGCTGCGAGGAGGGGGCAGAGGCCCCGTGCCTCCTTAACTTTTTAGATTCCGGCCTGAGCTATGGTCGAAAGAGGTCGAACCTCTACCCCTGTAAATTCAGAGCACTACCTGTACATTTTTTAGAAGTAAATTACAGTAAGAGAAACTTTTATTTTCCCTTCGAGTGGGCTCTCTTCAGAAGAACTTAGTCAGTAAAGTCGATAAGTTATAAAAGAAAAGTCGATAATTTTAGTATCAGAGAAAGTATCATAGTATTATAGAAAGAGAAGAATTAACAACTGTCGACCCTATAGCGAGAGAAAAGAATTAGAATGTTATAGAAGAAATATCCGTTGCTGCTTCCCAACCAGAACCCCCGTCGATTCGAACCACCCAGGGCCATAGACGGAGGGGTTAACAGTCTGGCGACCTTGCCAGGATCTTATAACATTGGCGACCCTTTGCCCAGGATAAGAAACTGACGACCCAAGCACATAGAAGATATTGGCATAACAGTCTGGTGAGTCTGTGACCAAGAGTTTAACAAGTGGCGACCCACCATTTGACCGGCGTGTCACGACTTCTAGTTCGTAACATCCACCCTTGAACCGGTGTGTCACGACTCCAAGTTCTCCACGCCTAGTTTTCATCCAAGAAGAATTTCGCCGTAGAAATTTTGTTAAGTACAGAGTTGGTTTTTTTTTAAGAAATTTGTAAACATTTGAAAAGTCAGTATTATTAACAGTTAATAATGAGTATCAAGCCAGAATTTACAAGAAACACGGTGAACATTTCAGACACCAGTGATACTTTTTTTTAGTGAAACTAATTTTCGCAGAGTTAAAAGTCACAGAAGTTAAAAGTCATAGAAGTTAAAAGTCACAGAAGTTAATTGTCACAGAAGTTAATTGTCACAGAAGTTAATTGTCACAGAAGTTAATTGTCACAGAGTTAATGTCACAGAGTTAATGTCACAGAGTTAATTTCACTATTCACTTATAGTCAGTATAGAATAATTTTATTTTATGTACCAAACATAATAGTACCGTACCTTCGCGTACATTCGAGTGAAATGTTGTTTACATTTTTTATATTTGTTTACAATTTTTTTCAAATTATTGAATTGAATTGACTTACAAATTAAGAAAGAGAGAGTTTATAGAGAGTTTATAGATTTAGAGAGATACTTGAAGTAGTTTCAAGTCAGTTTTAGTTGCAAATAAGTTGCAAATCAGTTTTCAGTTTCAGTTGGTTGCATCCAAGAGGGACAACCAAACCCCAGAGATTTATAGAGATACTTGAAGTAGTTTCAAGTCAGTTTTAGTTGCAAATAAGTTGCAAATCAATTTTCAGATAGTTTCAGTCGGTTGCACCAAAAGGGACAACCAAACCCAGAGAATAATAGACTTCACTTGATAGCAGTTCAAGTGCATTTTCAGTTTTCAGACAGTTTCAGTTGGTTGTAACCAAGAGGGACAACCAAACCCCAGAGATTAATAGTCTTCACTTGATAGCAGTTCAAGTGCAAGTCAGTTTCATTTTCAGTAGACTCCACTTGATAGAGTTCAAGTGCAGTCAATTTCAGTCAGTTCAGTTTCAAGATACTTGATAGAGTTCAAGTCAGACAGTTTCAGTTTCAAGATACTTGATAGAGTTCAAGTTAGACAGTTTCAGTTTCAAGATACTTGATAGAGTTCAAGTTAGACAGTTTCAGTTTCAAGATACTTGATAGAGTTCAAGTTAGACAGTTTCAGTTTCAAGATACTTGATAGAGTTCAAGTTAGACAGTTTCAGTTTCAAGATACTTGATAGAGTTCAAGTTAGACAGTTTCAGTTTCAAGATACTTGATAGAGTTCAAGTTAGACAGTTTCAGTTTCAAGATACTTGATAGAGTTCAAGTCAGACAGTTTCAGTTTCAAGTCAGTTGCAAGTCAGTTTCAATTTCCAGTCTCAGTCAGTTTCAAGTCTCAGTCAGTTTCAAGTTTCATGTCAGTTTCAAGTTTCAAGTTTCAAGTCAGTTTTCAAGTCAGTTTTCAAGTCCCCAGTCAGTTTTCAAGTCCCAAGTCAGTTTTCAAGTCCCAAGTCATTTCAGTGCAGTCAATTGAATTCAACTTTTTCTTTGTAGTTTAAGAGAATTTAATTCAAGAAAATGTAATTTAAGAGAATTTAATTCAACCTTTTTTTTTGTTGTAAAAGAGAATTAAATTCAACCTGAATTGACCGGTTTGCGTCTTTAGTTTAACCTTTTTTTTTGCTTGTAAGAAGAAAATTGACCGATTTGTCTTTTCTTTTCATGCCATTATTGCGTATATAAATATATAGGTAAAATGACATATTTTATTGTTTGCAACCAAAACCGTTTTTACAAATGTTTGTAACGAGTTTTATAATTATTGTGATTATATGATGACAGAAATAGTGTAATAATTAATCGATCATGTACCTAATTTACCCTGCTCTGTACGGTCGAAAAATTTACCCGTATGACCGCACATACCCTAAATTTCAGTTGTGTTATTCTTTTTTGTCATTTAATTTTAATAAAACTTCTACACAATAAAACATATTGTAGTAATGCTTAGTTAAGATTATAAAATTCTGTTTAATTAAATAAGATAATGTTTAATATAAATTTACTAAAAATTGTGATGTTTTAAATTGTTTAAGATGGGTAGGGTTGGTAATCCTAAATAGGCCCGGAGAGTGGACTATACCTATAACGGTTTTTCAGTCTTGAGGTAGACGCGATACGCGTAAGATTTAGAGCTATGTGATCTTAAAGTTAAATTGTTTTGCGCCCTCTCCGACCGAAATATATTTAGTAATATTTCATACTCGCATATCCCCTAATTAACTAAACCATTTTCGAAATTAATAAAACGTAACAAGTGTTAATAAGGATTATTAATTAACCCCCCCCTTCGTTTTGTAACGGTCTTTTAGAGTCAGAACTAGGCGCGCTACCATGATATATATATACGATACGGCAAAAAAGAGTGTAGAGAAACAAAGCGATAAATGAAATAAAGAGCAATAGAGATATAGTAAAGTAGAAAGAAGCGTAAGTAAATAAATAAATAAAGAAGTAAATAAAATAATAAAGCGTTCACTACATTCTGGTGCTAGCGGTGGTCCTCTTACATCATATTTTGTGAGGCTTACCCACGTGTTAGTATTTCCATTAAAATTCTTAAAACCCGGTATAATAACAAATAGCGTTAATGAATATTTTATTTCGATTATTAAAATATCTAAATGCAAATTTTACCCCGTTTGCAGGCAAATTTGCCTTAAAATTTCATTGTAAATAAAATTTAAAAATGGCGCTTCGCGTCCTGATAGCGTCCCTGACTCGCGCCTAAGAATTCAATTTGTTTCGTCCAGTTCCGTTGCTTTTCGTTTGTCCGACTCAGTATTGCGAGTCATTATTACGTTAAATTTTGTTCATTTCGGTTGGAGAGGGTATAGTTGAAAAAATTATCGTGCTGCCTGAAGACTCAAATTTCTTTTTTTTTCATCTCTACCCTTTCAGCTTACCTCTGTTGTTTACTTGTTGTTTAAAACTTTTGGAATTAGTAGTAATTGTAAATAATCATAACGATTAATATAGAAAAAAAAAAAAAAAAAAAAAAAATTTGTACGTAAGTAAATTGTTAGTTTAAATACAGTATGATACACAATTTATATGGTCTTTTCAAAGTGTTTCAGCGAAAATTTGTATCGCATTTCTGGGTATATATACATATATAGTACAACCATCTCATGAACATGAGAAATTTTCTGGGTTTCATTAGCAGATTTTTGATTATATTTCGATTGCCTGTATATAATAATAGGATTATTTTGTAAATATAGGTTTACGGGCTTTTTGCTTTGCTCGCTTCGCGCTAAAATAGGATTACGTTACAGTTAAGGGACAAATCGAAAAATAAATCTTAAAGATATTAAAAATTGTCAGATTGGGCCGTATAGGATTGTGTTAAATTTCAAAATAAGCAGAATTCGTTTAACTGCAATAGAGAAAGTGTGTTGTAAATTTTTTTTTATAAGTTTTTTGTATTTTTTATATACTCATTAATTATATACTTACTTATTAACTAATACGTATTTATTAGTTATATATATAATTACATATATTTATATACCCATAACTTTGGTAGGTAAGTTGATTATTTTTTTCTCCTCTCTCTTTCTTTCGTTTATTTCACGACAATTCCGACATATTTGGTAAAAAGGCTATTGTATCGTACGTAAGAAGAATTTCTTGTAGGCCTATCGTAAAATATTGTTCGGAGATTAACCGTTATTACGGTATGTCTATTGAGTAGTAAATCTTTAGTTATTTAACAAAATTTTCATTGGTTTAACATAAATAAACATAGGATTTTTTTCTTTAATGAGCACAAACGTTATGCATAACATTCTAAATTGTGCTTTTCACGCGTAACATTGAATTTATTAATTATAGGCCTAAAAGCGGCAGTAAATTTTATTTTTATTTTGGCGGCCAATGTGAGTTACGGTACACATTTTACTAAATCTCGATATTATAATTTTTTTGAATTACAGAAATTTGTGTAGAAATTCTTTCATATATTGTTACGTTTTATAAATTCATTCAATCAAATTTATTTGTACAGATAGGCCGATTTTTATTTTTCTTTCCAGTTCAATGACAATGGTAAAATTTTTAGTTCAAATTTAGATTGTATTCTAAAAAAGAAAAAAAGAAAAAAAAAAAGGATATTTTAATTTGGAATTAGAAATGGAAAATGTCTTTTTTTTTAGTTTGAGCGTTTGCATGGAAAATATTACGAAATTATGTTAGGATATAATGCAGTTTCATTCGGTTAGGGATATTTGTATAGAGGTTCGCTTACAAACAAAGCGACCGCTCTCAATTAGGAAATTTTTAGTTTTGTTTACAGTGGATTGTGTGTAATTTTTTAGTGCATATGATCTATTCTTATTTAGTATAATTATGCAAATTTGTAATTTCACTTGGAAACGATAAATTGCTGAGATTTCTGTGATTTGCAAACTATACTGAGGTTTCTGTTGAAGGAGAGTTGTATCTCAGATGTGGTTTGCGAATTGCAAGTTCAATTCTTATGAAATTTGACGTTTCAAGTTGGATTACTGTATTAAAATAATTTTTGTAGTAATATTTAAATTTTTTTACTTTTTAATAACTGTTTAGAAAATTATTATTGTTTAAACCTTCAGTCGGAGTTAACTAGTGCATTTGAAACATTGACTCAAGTGTACACTCGGAAATGGAGCCTCATAGATAGCCAGTAACGTTTTTGTGGCGTCTGTGTGCTCCTCCTCAAAGCAAGAGGGTTCATGATTGTCAGAGAATGGATGACATGAAGTTTCTGGGGCTCATTTTTGTCTTTTGTATTTAGAGGTATTGAGGTGATTTCGGACGATAGTTTGAACAATAATAATTCTTAAATTATACAAACAGTTACTATATATGGGCGCCTTTATATTTATACTGTACAATTTTGTTTAGCGTTTTATGACTTTTTTTTATCTTCTCTGCTGTGACTGCCATAAGTGACCTTATTGGTAACTAGATTTGATTAAATTTTTGCGAAATTTTTTATATTTTTTTTCCGTGAATTTGGCCAGAGCAAATGTGTAGTTAGTATTTCGAAGTGAATTGTCGAAAGAATTTGATAAATTAAAAATGAAATGATAAGCAGTACAGAAACACGTTTAGAATAAACTTTTTTTTCAAAATTGCAAGACTCAGTTTGGGGTCAACCAAGTTGAATCCGAGTTCCATCAAGTGAGTTTAGTCGACCGGATAGGTGATCGATCACCAATGAGAGAGAGAAGAGAAAACCAGAATGCGCATGGACTTGGCGCAGGATGGTTTCGGAAGAGAAGAGAGAAGAGAGGAACCGAATGCGCAGGGACTTGGCGCAGGACAGTTCCGGAAGAGAAGAGAAATTTACGTCTGCAGGGTCTTGGCACACGAAAATTTCGATTGAAGATGGTCTACTGGTATTTTTCGGGCAGTAGCTGGTCACGTTGCTCGAATGCTTCGCTAAATATGTGTCAACAAAGCGCGCGGTAAAAAGCCACGAGAGCCTTGAACGGGCGCCTACGACTGTACTGTCCATACAGACATACAGTAGGTTCGTTGGGAAACGGCCTACGGCGGAGTCATCGTTTGATTGTTGCCAGTGGAAGAGTCTTTCAGCTGGACGTAGGAAGAGCAGCGTTCACCGACAAAAGTGGAGATGAGACAAGGCGAGTTTCTTCATCGACTTCTAGAATTGCAAATTCCGTCCAATTCCAGCGCGTGGTCCCGCTTTCAGATATCTCCCCCCTGATCCTTTTAGAGTTGGACGTCTTGTTTTTTTTTCGCCATTGGAGAGAGAGCGGAACCATTATAGCGTGCTGCCCTGTTGCATATTGATTGATGCAATCCCTTGCATTCTAGCGAAGTGAGCAGGAGAGCTGCGATTGAAAATTGAAATCCGTTGTCAGCGTGCGGAGTCATCTAAACAACGTCCAGCAAATAAATGTACTGATTATTATCTAATGAAATTATAAGTGAAAAGGGTCCGATTATTGCCCATATTTGTTGTTTTCGTGAAATAGTATGTGCGCTCTTGGTCAGTATTTTATGTAAACTTTTTCTTATTTTTTTTTCTATGTTGCCCTGATAGTAACTGTATACTATACAAATAATTGTTTCAAATGTAAAGCGATCGTTGATGAGAAATCGCGGGAATAGATTGTGAACTTGGGATTTGTGTAGCCACTGTAAGAAAATTTTCTGTTATTTTTTTTGGCATGTATAGATTAGTTATAGGTTGTAATTTAATTATTAGAGTGAAATGTTATTTTATGCAAATGTGAAAATTATAAAGTTTCCGGTTTTATAATATGATACAATATATGTATGGGAATTGTCATTCTATTATTTCTTGTCTATTTCTAAACTTTGAATAAGTGTTAAAAAAAAAAAAAAAAAAAAAAAAAAAAAAAATTGCAAAATATATAAGTTTGTTGAATAAATTTATTGACATTGTTAAACGATATTAATAAGTTTTCCTAATGGAAAAACTTATTTTCAAGGGGGTGATGCGAGTGTAGTAATGCTTAGTTAAGATTATAAAATTCTGTTTAATTAAATAAGATAATGTTTAATATAAATTTACTAAAAATTGTGATGTTTTAAATTGTTTAAGATGGGTAGGGTTGGTAATCCTAAATAGGCCCGGAGAGTGGACTATACCTATAACGGTTTTTCAGTCTTGAGGTAGACGCGATACGCGTAAGATTTAGAGCTATGTGATCTTAAAGTTAAATTGTTTTGCGCCCTCTCCGACCGAAATATATTTAGTAATATTTCATACTCGCATATCCCCTAATTAACTAAACCATTTTCGAAATTAATAAAACGTAACAAGTGTTAATAAGGATTATTAATTAACCTCCCCCCCCTACGTTTTGTAACGGTCTTTTAGAGTCAGAACTAGGCGCACTACCATGATATATATATATACGATACGGCAAAAAAGAGTGTAGAGAAACAAAGCGATAAATGAAATAAAGAGCAATAGAGATATAGTAAAGTAGAAAGAAGCGTAAGTAAATAATAAATAAAGAAGTAAATAAATAATAAAGCGTTCACTACATTCTGGTGCTAGCGGTGGTCCTCTTACATCATATTTTGTGAGGCTTACCCACGTGTTAGTATTTCCATTAAAATTCTTAAAACCCGGTATAATAACAAATAGCGTTAATGAATATTTTATTTCGATTATTAAAATATCTAAATGCAAATTTTACCCCGTTTGCAGGCAAATTTGCCTTAAAATTTCATTGTAAATAAAATTTAAAAATGGCGCTTCGCGTCCTGATAGCGTCCCTGACTCGCGCCTAAGAATTCAATTTGTTTCGTCCAGTTCCGTTGCTTTTCGTTTGTCCGACTCAGTATTGCGAGTCATTATTACGTTAAATTTTGTTCATTTCGGTTGGAGAGGGTATAGTTGAAAAAATTATCGTGCTGCCTGAAGACTCAAATTTCTTTTTTTTTCATCTCTACCCTTTCAGCTTACCTCTGTTGTTTACTTGTTTGTTTAAAACTTTTGGAATTAGTAGTAATTGTAATATAATCATAACGATTAATATAGAAAAAAAAAAAAAAAAAAAAAAAAAATTTGTACGTAAGTAAATTGTTAGTTTAAATACAGTATGATACACAATTTATATGGTCTTTTCAAAGTGTTTCAGCGAAAATTTGTATCGCATTTCTGGGTATATATACATATATAGTACAACCATCTCATGAACATGAGAAATTTTCTGGGTTTCATTAGCAGATTTTTGATTATATTTCGATTGCCTGTATATAATAATAGGATTATTTTGTAAATATAGGTTTACGGGCTTTTTGCTTTGCTCGCTTCGCGCTAAAATAGGATTACGTTACAGTTAAGGGACAAATCGAAAAATAAATCTTAAAGATATTAAAAATTGTCAGATTGGGCCGTATAGGATTGTGTTAAATTTCAAAATAAGCAGAATTCGTTTAACTGCAATAGAGAAAGTGTGTTGAAATTTTTTTTTATAAGTTTTTTGTATTTTTTATATACTCATTAATTATATACTTACTATTAACTAATACGTATTTATTAGTATATATATAATTACATATATTTATATACCCATAACTTTGGTAGGTAAGCTGATTATTTTTTCTCCTCTCTTTCTTTCGTTTATTTCACGACAATTCCGACATATTTGGTAAAAAGGCTATTGTATCGTACGTAAGAAGAATTTCTTGTAGGCCTATCGTAAAATATTGTTCGGAGATTAACCGTTATTACGGTATGTCTATTGAGTAGTAAATTTTAGTTATTTAACAAAATTTTCATTGGTTTAACATAAAAACATAGGATTTTTTTCTTTAATGAGCACAAACGTTATGCATAACATTCTAAATTGTGCTTTTCACGCGTAACATTGAATTTATTAATTATAGGCCTAAAAGCGGCAGTAAATTTTATTTTTATTTTGGCGGCCAATGTGAGTTACGGTACACATTTTACTAAATCTCGATATTATAATTTTTTTGAATTACAGAAATTTGTGTAGAAATTCTTTTCATATATTGTTTACGTTTTATAAATTCATTCAATCAAATTTATTTGTACAGATAGGCCGATTTTTATTTTTCTTTCCAGTTCAATGACAATGGTAAAATTTTTAGTTCAAATTTAGATTGTATTCTAAAAAAGAAAAAAAGAAAAAAAAAAAGGATATTTTAATTTGGAATTAGAAATGGAAAATGTCTTTTTTTTTAGTTTGAGCGTTTGCATGGAAAATATTACGAAATTATGTTAGGATATAATGCAGTTTCATTCGGTTAGGGATATTTGTATAGAGGTTCGCTTACAAACAAAGCGACCGCTCTCAATTAGGAAATGTTTTAGTTTTGTTTACAGTGGATTGTGTGTAATTTTTTAGTGCATATGATCTATTCTTATTTAGTATAATTATGCAAATTTGTAATTTCACTTGGAAACGATAAATTGCTGAGATTTCTGTGATTTGCAAACTATACTGAGGTTTCTGTTGAAGGAGAGAGTTGTATCTCAGATGTGGTTTGCGAATTGCAAGTTCAATTCTTATGAAATTTGACGTTTCAAGTTGGAATTACTGTATTAAAATAATTTTTGGTAGTAATATTTAAATTTTTTTACTTTTTAATAACTGTTTAGAAAATTATTATTGTTTAAACCTTCAGTCGGAGTTAACTAGTGCATTTGAAACATTGACTCAAGTGTACACTCGGAAATGGAGCCTCATAGATAGCCAGTAACGTTTTTGTGGCGTCTGTGTGCTCCTCCTCAAAGCAAGAGGGTTCATGATTGTCAGAGAATGGATGACATGAAGTTTCTGGGGCTCATTTTTGTCTTTTGTATTTAGAGTATTGAGGTGATTTCGGACGATAGTTTGAACAATAATAATTCTTAATTATACAAACAGTTACTATATATGGGCGCCTTTATATTTATACTGTACAATTTTGTTTAGCGTTTTATGACTTTTTTTTTATCTTCTCTGCTGTGACTGCCATAAGTGACCTTATTGGTAACTAGATTTGATTAAATTTTTGCGAAATTTTTTATATTTTTTTTCCGTGAATTTGGCCAGAGCAAATGTGTAGTTAGTATTTCGAAGTGAATTGTCGAAAGAATTTGATAAATTAAAAATGAAATGATAAGCAGTACAGAAACACGTTTAGAATAAACTTTTTTTTCAAAATTGCAAGACTCAGTTTGGGGTCAACCAAGTTGAATCCGAGTTCCATCAAGTGAGTTTAGTCGACCGGATAGGTGATCGATCACCAATGAGAGAGAGAAGAGAAACCAGAATGCGCATGGACTTGGCGCAGGATGGTTTCGGAAGAGAAGAGAGAAGAGAGGAACCGAATGCGCAGGGACTTGGCGCAGGACAGTTCCGGAAGAGAAGAGAAATTTACGTCTGCAGGGTCTTGGCACACGAAAATTTCGATTGAAGATGGTCTACTGGTATTTTTCGGGCAGTAGCTGGTCACGTTGCTCGAATGCTTCGCTAAATATGTGTCAACAAAGCGCGCGGTAAACAAGCCACGAGAGCCTTGAACGGGCGCCTACGACTGTACTGTCCATACAGACATACAGTAGGTTCGTTGGGAAACGGCCTACGGCGGAGTCATCGTTTGATTGTTGCCAGTGGAAGAGTCTTTCAGCTGGACGTAGGAAGAGCAGCGTTCACCGACAAAAGTGGAGATGAGACAAGGCGAGTTTCTTCATCGACTTCTAGAATTGCAAATTCCGTCCAATTCCAGCGCGTGGTCCCGCTTTCAGATATCTCCCCCCTGATCCTTTTAGAGTTGGACGTCTCTTGTTTTTTTTTTCGCCATTGGAGAGAGAGCGGAACCATTATAGCGTGCTGCCCTGTTGCATATTGATTGATGCAATCCTTGCATTCTAGCGAAGTGAGCAGGAGAGCTGCGATTGAAAATTGAAATCCGTTTGTCAGCGTGCGGAGTCATCTAAACAACGTCCAGCAAATAAATGTACTGATTATTATCTAATGAAATTATAAGTGAAAAGGGTCCGATTATTGCCCATATTTGTTGTTTTTCGTGAAATAGTATGTGCGCTCTTGGTCAGTATTTTATGTAAACTTTTTCTTATTTTTTTTTTCTATGTTGCCCTGATAGTAACTGTATAACTATACAAATAATTGTTTCAAATGTAAAGCGATCGTTGATGAGAAATCGCGGGAATAGATTGTGAACTTGGGATTTGTGTAGCCACTGTAAGAAAATTTTCTGTTATTTTTTTTTGGCATGTATAGATTAGTTATAGGTTGTAATTTAATTATTAGAGTGAAATGTTATTTTATGCAAATGTGAAAATTATAAAGTTTCCGGTTTTATAATATGATACAATATATGTATGGGAATTGTCATTCTATTATTTCTTGTCTATTTCTAAACTTTGAATAAGTGTTAAAAAAAAAAAAAAAAAAAAAAAAATTGCAAAATATATAAGTTTGTTGAATAAATTTATTGACATTGTTAAACGATATTAATAAGTTTTCCTAATGGAAAAACTTATTTTCAAGGGGGTGATGCGAGTGTAGTAATGCTTAGTTAAGATTATAAAATTCTGTTTAATTAAATAAGATAATGTTTAATATAAATTTACTAAAAATTGTGATGTTTTAAATTGTTTAAGATGGGTAGGGTTGGTAATCCTAAATAGGCCCGGAGAGTGGACTATACCTATAACGGTTTTTCAGTCTTGAGGTAGACGCGATACGCGTAAGATTTAGAGCTATGTGATCTTAAAGTTAAATTGTTTTGCGCCCTCTCCGACCGAAAATTTAGTAATATTTCATACTCGCATATCCCTAATTAACTAAACCATTTTCGAAATTAATAAAACGTAACAAGTGTTAATAAGGATTATTAATTAACCTCCCCCCCTTCTATTTTTAATTTGTATTTTTCATTTCTTTGTTCAATTAACCATGAGATTTACTTTCATCAATTGTAAGTTCTTCTAAGTGCATTTTGTTTATTACCTTAATACGTGTAACTGATTTAATTAAATACTTAAATACTACCTTGAACTTAAAGGATTTTATAATAATAATATAATAACACACACACACACACACACAACACACACACACACACACACATACACCCACACCCACGTATGCGCACTATATATACTATATACACACAAACCTTATGCTAAAATCATTAGCTATCACAAACTATTTCATTGCGTGTAAGTGCTAACTAACTATGCTATTTAGTCTTAAGCATTTTTGCTTACTATATATAAATTTTTGCTCATGCATTTATTCAGTTAATTTAACAATCCTCTCAGCTAATCTCTCCCTCGAAATTGTAAGATACACACTTTGTACCTAGTACACACAAATACACACTAGACCACAGGTCTATACATCATCCACTACGTAATTCGATTTTTACCTACACTAGTCAATAAAAATTAGTTTATAGATTGTACGATTTACGTTTTTCCCTTTTATCTACTATTCATTATGTATGTAATTTTTCCCACAGAAAAATAAAATTTTGTAAAAAAAATTAACAATATCATTGTTTGTCTAACTTAATTGTTTGTCTAAATTAAAGTATTAATCTTTGAATTTTTTATATTTTATAATAACTCTCTAAGCAAGTGTCATGTTAAAAATTTGATTACTCTGCATTGTACCCAACCACCCGAAGTCACTTGTTCTGTATAAAACTTGTAATGTAAAGAAAAATTCGTCATCTAACTTGAATTAGTTAGGATGTTATTTTCTCAATTGTATTGTATTGTATTAATTGTATTATATTATTGTGTTAATATCATTTTAAAAGGGGGAGCACTGTAAAAATGAACATTGAACAATTCCTATACCATCATTATATGGATTCATTGTCTTCATGCAGTACTTATGTTCGTATGGTTTTTATGTTTGAATGTTCATTTTTACATAAGAAACCAAAATCGCCTAAGCGAGTTTTGGATAGAATTTCGATTTGTACTTCTTTATTCATTACTGTATTTCTCTAATTCATCTTTAATAATGGCTTATACTGTACGTATGATATAATGTGAATAACTATGACGTCATAAAGTAACTTAATTCTCTTCACGTTTTCCATACCTTGAACACTGAATCACGTGTTTAGTATTTGGACATCTTTCGTATTCAATGTATGGTAAATTCTTTAATAATAAAAAGAAACTTCATTCTCTATACGTCATTATTTATATGTTGTGTCCTACCTATTGTCTACTGATGCCTATCAACGTATCAGTCCATATTTTACGCGTGTCTATATTACGCATACAACCTATTGTGTTACGTACATGTAAATACGTCCACATGTACTTTTTTTAATTTTTTCTTTTAAGTGCGTTCACCTCTCGCAAGATATTCATAAATGCTTAGGTAAGTGGTCGAATTCGCTAATCACAGAAAAATCGAACGCTTCTAAGATAAAAATCTCCTTTCACTCTGATCCAAATTTATAACATAAGGTGTTATGTTGTATGTTATATTATTATAATATACTGTATTGTTTCCCTGCTTGGCCACTAGTTCGTTATCGGATTACGTCACATAGTTATCCCCGTTCTCATTACTTGTACTTACTATTTCTACCTAATTGTCATTCAAATTCTATATTACTTACGTAGTACGTTATCATAAATGTCCGTGTACTTCCAATGAAAAGTACACCATATTTTTGTCCGCTTTCCTCATCGCTGGCTAATTAGACTTTCAAACTCTGATAACCAACCTGGTTCTAATAATATTTGACATAATTTGACGTAATTATTGTTAACTATAAATATATAACATTGTTGTTAATCCCCTTTAAATTATAGAACAACGGTTAACTCCCCTTCATTATAGCAATTGTATCACCTATTTGGATTACTTCAGTAGTAGATATGTCAATTAACAATTTGCTAAAATTGTAATTAAATGTAATACTTTAATATAATTTAATTGATGTAATGTACTTTAATGAAACTGTAATTAATGATAATAATTTAATATATAATGTAATAATGTACTTTAAATGGAATTGTAATTAACAATAATAAGTGAATATGAATTAATTGGTAATTGTAATCGTAATTATAATGAACCAAAATTAATACGTACTCAATGATGTACTTAGACTGTACTTATATACTACTACGAAATGATATCGCCTTCAGAAATGTAGACTCGCGAAAAATATTAGTTTTTATTTTTATTTTTTAAATTTTTATTTGGAATCTTTCAAACATCTGATCATGTGTTTAAAAGGGGGGAAACGTAACCTTCAACTGCATTCCCCCAACATTTAGACTTTATGATACATGTAATTGTAAAATCTCTTCATTACTGCACTCTTCTTTGGTCACTACTACGAGACTCCCTTGTTAGCAGCCTCGCTGCGAGGAGGGGGCAGAGGCCCCTTGCCTCCTTAACTTTTTAGATTCCGGCCTTAGCTATGGTCGAAAGAGGTCGAACC
Organism: Bathynomus jamesi; assembly: GCA_023014485.1. NCBI lineage: Eukaryota > Metazoa > Arthropoda > Malacostraca > Isopoda > Cirolanidae > Bathynomus > Bathynomus jamesi. The sequence continues at coordinate 111,107 of JAJOZX010008544.1, forward strand.
TCTACCCCTGTAAATTCAGAGCACTACCTGCACATTTTTTAGAAGTAAATTACAGTAAGAGAAACTTCTTATTTTCCTCTTCGAGTTGGGCTCTCTTCAGAAGAACTTAGTCAGTAAAGTCGATAAGTTATAAAAGAAAAGTCGATAATTTTAGTATCAGAGAAAGCATCAGAGTATAATAGAAATAGAAGACTTAACAACTGTCGACCCTATAGCGAGAGAAAAGAATTAGAATGTTATAGAAGAAATATCCGTTGCTGCCTCCCAACCAGAACCCCCGTCGATTCGAACCACCCAGGGCCATAGACGGAGGGGTTAACATATATATATATATATATATTATATATATATATATATATATATATATATACAGGGTGGGCCGAAAGTCTGGATCCATAGGAAAATATTTATTTTAATACATAAATTGCAACAAATGGTAAATACTTAAAATGAATATCAACTTTAACTCGTAAATGCGTATCCGTGATACTGTACAGTAGTTCGTACTCTAGTATAAATACTCCAATACTTTTTTATTTCAGCCCAGAAATGGCTTCGAATCTAACAACAGAAGACCGGGTAGAACTTGTACTCATGTACGCAAGACAGGGCGCTACACACAGAGAAGTTGCTACCGAATTCAATAGAAATCATCCTGATAAGCATCCAGTAACACATGCGACTGTTGGCAAGTTGTTTAAACGTTTCAAAGAAACAGGAAGTGTACATGATCGACGGCGTTCTGGTCGTCCAAAAACTGCAACTGATGAAAATATCTCTGCAATGGTACGTGAAACTTTAACGAATAGTCCAGTAAAGTCAACAAGAAGATTATCAAATGAAACACGCATCTCGAGAACGTCAATTCGAAGAATTATTAAAAATCATAAATTCCATTCCTAAGTGTCTCGATGTCAGAGGCCGCCAATTTGAGCATTTGTTATAATTTGTTGTTTATACTGGAGTACGAACCACTGTACAGTATCACGGATACGCATTTACGAGTTAAAGTTGATATTCATTTTAAGTATTTACCATTTGTTGTAATTTATGTATTAAAATAAATATTTTCCTATGGATCCAGACTTTCGGCCCACCCTGTATATATATATATATACATATATGAAACAAAAATGCTTGAGGAAATACTTCTAGAGGTGTTTTACGATGTGAATCCCCACTTCCCCCTGCACTGGAGAAAAGGTAAAATTTAATTTAGATCTCTCTGGTATAACACTGGGATTCCATAGATGGAATAACACGCATGAACACACGTGAGGTTTGTATGAAACAAATATACCCCCACTGGGACAGGAGAAATTTGAATTAAATGTTGCCATTACCTCGGGTGCGAGAGGGTTAACATCGTAAAACACCTCTGGATGCGAAAACGTGAAGTGTTTCCTCGGTCGTTTAAATATACGATATATACTTTTATCCTGTTGTACTGTGATGGTAGTGCTCGTAACTCCTACTAAGAAGGTTCGGCTCGAATCTCGGTGAGGGGCATTTTTGTTTCAAACAAAAAAAAAAAAAACACATGCTCATGCGTGTTATTCCATATATATATTATATATATATATATATAATATATATATATATATATATATATATATATTAGGGTGATTCAAATATGGGGGTAAAAAATTTTTTTATTTAATGTGTTCAACCCTTTAAATGGTTCATTTCAGCATAAAAACAACTATCCTAAAATATTTTAGCAAATTTTTAATTTTTAGGGGTTGCTACCAGCAATTAAAAATTGACAGAACGACTCAAATTGTCAAATTTTTCCAATATTGTTGTACAGTTTTCCACACCACTCAGGAGGTACAGTACAAGGCGCATTGCTCTTTTTTAATGTGGAAAGCTCCCCCGTAGGTCTTACCATAACCAGTGGCGGATCTACTATGAAACTAATGAAGCTTAAGCTTCAGGGCACCTAATCCAGGAGGGGCCCTGAAGCAACTTTTTTTTTAATGAGTGAATTTTTCAACAAAATTGATGGTTTTTTTTTAAGTGTTTGTTATTAAAATAAGGCTATTTTAGTGATAGAATCATAAGCCAATGGGTTGAAGTACTTAATATTCACCTTAGAATATGCTCTAATACCCATTTCATATGGCCTCAAAATGCCCCTGTAATTGGTCAAATTTCAAATTTTCTCGGGGGCTCGCAGCGCCCGAACCCCCAGCTGTATGGGCTCGCTGAGCTCGCCAGAATCTATTCATAGTCTACATTTGGCAGCTGGATCCTCAAATCCTTCGTTGGTGCACGGCTTAATAGTTCTATAGCTCAGCCCTTAGGCTAGAGCCAATCGGAACCATAAAAAGACATCTGAATTCTCAATTCAGGCTGCACTCGTCTCGCTTGTGCATTTTAACACCAAAAATCAGATTTTCACCTCTTTATCCTAATGAGCCCCCTCTGATGATGAAGGGGCCCCCATAACAGTTCAAGCTTCAGGGTCCCAAAAATGTAGGTCCGCCACTGACCATAACCACAAGCAAGCATAATTAAACTAGCATGATATTTGAGACATTAGCTGCCTTACTTCATCAATGTTTCTTTTTTTCTATCAGGGTAAACAGCCCTGTAGTTTTTCACTACTTGTAGCAAGAACTGTTTTTGATCTTCGTCATCTGTTAGTATTTTATTATATTCATCCATTAATTTTACTCCTCTTTCCGCTATATCATTCACGACTTTCCACTGTTTGATAGATTTCTTAGCGGAGTTATACTCTTCATCATTATGCCATTCTTTAGCATCTTTGAGTAAAAATTTTGAATTAAATTCTGTTATTCTAAAGAATCTTTGAGTATTTGATGTGACAAAATCTTCTAATTTCTTCGTTGGAATAAGTGTAGGATCTAGAAAAGCCCGTTTTGCAGGAAGCGTTTCTGTTGTATTTTGCAAGACCTTCACCATTTTGTTTTCTGTTTCAGTAGGCACTTCATCATCATAAAAGGCCAAGGCTATCAGTTCTTCTGATAGGTACCAGAAGTGACCTAACAGTTTCTTAATAGCAACAGATGCAATTGTGTCATTTATTTGTTTGTAGACTACAAGATTCTGTAATAATTCCAGATCAAGACGAGGAGCGCAAGATGGCACAGGAGCTGTAAACCATGCCTTTACATATAACCGAGTAGCAAATAGACAGATGTCTTTTAGTCCTTTTTTGTCTTTTACTGAAATTTTGAAGTGAGATTTGAACATAAAAATTTTTAATGAATATATAATTTTGGCCATTCACCTAGCCGATGAAGTCCGCTGGATGTTTAAATTTGATTCCACCTTTTGGTTCACCTCCCAAAAAAATAATTGTTAACTGCAATAGTTCTAGGTAATCATCTCTTGGTTGGAATGTATCTAGTTGATTTGCTGCAAATGTAATTGTCATCTTTGATGTCATGAATATTTTCATAGATATCTGGATCTGATAATGCTGTTTCGTAGTCCTCCTTATTAATGCTTGACCATTTTTCTCTGAACTTCTTAAAAAGGACTATATCTGGGCCAGAAGATGGTGATAAAGACTTTGAAACAACAGCTTCCAGCATAATTTCAAATATGTGGTGTCGACATGCCAGCCACAATAAATCGTTGTCAAATTTTTGTTCTAGAAGAATAGCTGCACCATTTCTAGGACCAGTATTGGCTGCCGTTGTATCGAAACATGCATTTTATTTGTTCGCAGATGCCCCATTCAAGCGATGTCTGATACACAGCATTTGCTGTCAGGAGACCAGTACCTGAATCCAGTTTAGGCACACCAAGAAGTTGATCAACGCCTTCTCCTGAAATTCTGAAACCAATACGGGCAGACGGTCAACAATATGCATTCCTGTAATATCTTCAATTAATTTTCCATCCCAGTGAATTGTTAGGGGCACCTCTGGCTTGAATTCTTCTTTCAGGTTCTCTGCAATTTTCTTTCTATATTTTATCCTCTCTCTACGAATAGAAGAGTAGCTGACATTGTACTCTTCTGGATTTTTTCCTAGACTTTGAATTGTTGGCATTAAAACTAGAGACGCATTTCTGTCACTCAATTTTGCAACATCAAGACTTCCTAATAATTTATCGTCAAACAATTTTCTACGTTTGCCAACCTTACTTTTCCATGTTGAAGGTTGTGCAGCACAGAAACCAGATTCATCACTTTTACTCTCCTCTGATTCTGATTCTGATGATGTACTGGTGAGTATGACAGCCTCTTAATTCTTCTTTCTTTTGATCTCTTCTTCTGCTTTCCTTTTTTCATAACGTTGTTGCTTTTCTGCTGCTCTTTGCTCTTTTTTAGCAACAGCCTTATCAATGGTACTTTGTTTTTCTTAAGCAGCCGCCATTCCTTCAGTATTCCTTGAATTTTATCTACTACATGTATTCTTTGTTTTGCTGGTATTCCTGCTTTTTTCCAAACTGCTAGCACATCATCCGCAGTAGAGCAGCATGATTCTCTAATGCCTTGCTTTTTAATATTTCTGTAGTGCATGAATAAGGCTATCATTTCCTTCTCTGATGGTAATACAGATGTTTTTAGTACTGCAGAGGGCTGCCCAATTAGCCATACTTCAGTTTCTTTTCTTGTAGAACTTCTCCCAACTGAGCAACTAGGTGATGGTGAGTTAGGCCTAGCTTCCATAATCGATTAATTGGTATCAAAATTACGAGTTCCAAACAACAATTAAAAGCAAGCTAGTATATAAACCATTATTAAAAATTCTGAAATATAAACAATTAAACATAAAATCATAAGTTGTAAAAACAAACAAATTGAAAAAAAGGGAAACTTTGACGCCTGGTAGCACATAGTAAATTTTATTTAAAATTCACCAAATTTGGCATACACTACTTTTTTGTCATAGGGAACAAAAATACAGGTTGAACACTTAAAAAAAAAAAATTTGATTTTTTTGAATCACCCTGATATATATATATATATATAAGCACACCGGACAAAAAATTAGTCACCCCTAATAGCACCGATAGTAGGAAGTTCAAGGTCACACAGAGGGCGCTGATGTAGCATTGGTAAGTGACAAGTAGCGGTGACGTAGCACACAGGATCAGATCTGTTTCGTGAGGTGGTGAAGAACAAAGTGTGTGTTGGATATAGTCTGCAAAATGGGTCGTGGGGGCAGACGTTACTCAGTGGCAAAAGGAGCCATCGTGTTTGGCAGAGCCCGGCCACAAAATGTCTGGAGTAGCCCAATTTGTTGGTGTGTCAACGCGTACTGTCCAGCGAGTTTACAAAGAGTGGTGTAGTTCGCAATCAACTGACAATCGACGGCGTAACTGTGGCCGGAAAACAATTCTCGACAATAGGGGCCGCCGCCATGTTTCTCGTCTAGTAACTGCAAATCGTTTTCAAACCAGAGAACAATTGCTCCAAGAAACCAATGAGGTTCTCCAGCGACCAATTTCCGAACGGACATTGCGACGAGAACTGCATGCGATGGACATCTGGAGCAGGGTACCACGGAAGAGGCCGCTGTTAACAGCAAGTCACAAATTGGCACGTTATAAATGGGCTCAGAGGCACAAAAACTGGACTGCGGCAGATTGGAAACGTGTAATTTGGTCCGATGAGTCCCGTTTTTGTTTGTTCTCCAATGATGGGAGGCGACGAGTACATCGCAGGTCCAATGAAGCCTTTAATCCTGAATGCGTCGAAGGTGTTGTTCAGGCTGGAAACAGAAAGTGAAGCGCAGGAATAGACACCCACGGACTCTGGCGGAACTTCGGGACCGGCTGATGAACGAGTGGCAGCAAATCGATGTTCAGTACATGCACAACCTCGTAGAGTCTCTGCCTCGCCGGATTCGTGCGGTTATCAAGGCCAGAGGCGCCGTCACACGTTATTAGGTACATTCTGAGAGGGGTGACTAATTTTTGTCCGGTGTGCTATATATATATATATATATATTGTACTTTTACATGGGATACTCTGGGTAACCTAGTAGTTAAGACTCTGGGCTACTGATCGAGAGATCGTGAGATCGAGTCCGGGCGAAGAATTTGTAATTTCTGACTTTCCTAGTGGGTGGTGGTTTGGATTCAACGTTAAGCTGTAGGTCTAACGAGGGGCAACAAGCTTGACCTCTGTCAGAATAAACAATTCGTGCAGAAGCTAAACACTAAGATTGAACTATATAGTTTAGGGCAATTTAATGACGTATTTGTAAAATAATGTACATAAGTCTGCTATGAAAATATTTGAGAATGGTGTTTACGGCAAGTTTACCGTTTGGTTCACAGTCACAGAAGAAAATAAGTTTGGAAACGAGTACAGTACGTCCCTTTGCTATCTCTGCAATCCAGTGGCGTACTAAGGGGGGTGCGAGGGGGGCGGTCCGCCCCGGGTGACAGCCAGGAGGGGGATGCCATCGGGAGAGTTGAAATACCAGTACAAGTTTTCAAACCAAATGAAAAATTCGCCAAAGTAAGAAAAAAAATTTTAAAATGTTCAAACTATTACAACAGCTTAATGTTAATTTCCACTATAAAATAAATTTTTATTTTTATTGGCAATACAAAATTTACAAACGAAAAATTAAATATTTGATAAAAATTACATCGAAAGGCGAACGTTTGTTGACGTTTTAGTCATTGCATTGCAGTTTCTGGAGTTTATTGTGAAATGGGATTTTTGTGAACCTTTGCCAAGCTTGTCACTGTGTTTGAGATTCTTTTTGACTGTCTGTGTGTCTATTACTTCATGTGAAAGAAGTTTTCCCAAATTGAAATTGCTAAAAAATTTCTTTCGCTCGACCATGAGTCAGGCAAGATTGACAAATCTGGCTTTACGTTCAATTGAACATGAATATGCAAAGAAGGTGAATTTTGATGAGGTCATTGATCAATTTTCAGAAATTAAGGCTCGAAAGCAGAGACTGTGAATCCTCTCTATTTACCTTTGAAGAATAGGCTGAGGCTCAGCCTATTCTTCAAAGGTAAATAGAGAGGATTCACGCTCAGCCGCTGAGCGTTGAGACTGATTTCCTATGTTTTTGTATAAAATAAAATGCAGTATTACCTGTTCACTGAATTTTAATGTCCTGCATTTTTCTTATTTCCAATTTGCTTATGACAGTACTGCACTGTTTAAAAATCTACTTGCAAACATAATATATTTTTCTGTGTGTTTAAATTTTAAAATTATGGAGCTATTGAAGAATAGGGACCCCAGCCTTCTTTAGTTAGCTTTATAAGGCTAACTAACGAAAATATCATGACCTAACCTAACCAATCGTCAAGGGCGTACAGTTAACCTAACGATTGGTTAAGTTTGGTCGTGATATTTTCGTTAGTTAGCCTTATAAGCGTAACTAAAGAAGGCTGGGTCCCTATTCTTCAATAGCTCCAAAATTATTTATGGGGAGTGCCGAAAGAAGGATCCGCCCCTGGTGCCAAATACTTTAGGTACGCCCCTGCTGCAATCATTTCATATTTGAGGTTAACACAAGAGTGTAAAGAAATTATATACAGTGAGTAAATTGGGAAAAAATATAAAACATTAAACGCTAATTTTATATTCACTGAAAAGATGACGATAAAAAGAATAAGTTCACTGTGGAAATATTCCACCTGCTGAGGCACGAAATCAATTAATTATAGAACACTCGGAATAAGCAGTAATGTTTCAATACTACTACTACTACTACTACTACTAATAATAATAATAATAATAGTAGTCTAATAATAGTCTAATAATAATGTGAAATCAATCTAGTCTTTTATTAATGGCAAAAATTTGTCTTATTTTCTACAGGAATAGAAATAGATTGCATCGTCAATATCCATCTTAACTCGAAGAATCCGATGGGAAATTTATCCCCGTAATACGAATGATGAAGAAATCAGAGAAAGAAACCTCCTTATTTTACCTTCTGAAGTACATTTTTAAATTTTTACCATTACGATACGCTTCTCAGTCAAATTCTTAAATTAAATGGAGTCCGTCTTTATAAAGTTGCTGAGAAAAAAATTCGACTAGAAACCTGAGGATTTAAGAAAGCATAAAAAATTGCTAATTAATAAGTACTGGGTTTTGTTTTTTAAATTTTATTACTGTCACCAAAAAGATTAAAATATTCAGAAAAAAACCCAGAATATTACTAATTAGTAATTTTTTATGCTTTTTACAAATTATGGTTTTCTAGGCGAACTTTTTTCAAAAAACTACTTTTCTTAAAAATATTATGAAGGTTGCCATAAATAGTTCGATACGGCTCCCAAAACTGAATTTAACGTATTGGAAATTGTTAAATGATTTTGTGTATATATATATATACACTCAACAAAGAATCTTATCTATCTATTTACCAATTAATCTATCTATCAGTCACTCTGTCTATCTATCTATCTTTTAAACTGATTGTTAAGCCAATGATAAGCATCGATTACTGGTTGTTGAAAAATGGTCGGAAGATAAAAAGTTAGAAAGATTTACTCTCAAAAATAAGCAAACTGAAGACAAGCTAATTTTATTTCTCGTAAATCTCTCTTGATTGACAATCGTGGTATGCCTGGAATGAATTACACAGCGATAGAAAAGAACTTTTTGTGGAGGGTAGTCTCTCTTTTACATATACATCCAACACAAGACATCCATAGTATAGAGAGAGAGAGAGAGAGAGAGAGAGAGAGAGAGAGAGAGAAGGTAAGATGAGATGGGATGAGAAATGAAGAGAGTTTGATATGTTAGTGAGTCAAGATAAATTGAGGTTTATGCGATACAAAAGCTGTTCGAAGGTTGAGTGGAGGTTCGTCAGACCATATAATTGTATTGTCTAAAGTTAAGTTGGTTTAGGTTTGGCAGACACAGAGAATAAAAGTTGAAGAGCTGAATTCAAATGAGGTGACAACGTAGTATAAACGAAAAGGGGAGGAGCAAGTTTTAGGCGAGAAAGATTATAAATACACGAGAAATTTATAGAATTTGTGAAGACCTCATCTGATGTGTGCTGATGTGTACAAAATGGAGTAAAGAGCAAGGCGTCTGTGTGGTGGATAGAGGGAAGAATGCAGTAAAACCTTGACAGTGATGGAAGAAGATGCAATAAATTGTACAAAGAATGCAAGAAAAATTTAAGCGGGTGATAGAAAAAGTAAAAGGAGAGTTATAAAGGCATGAAAAGGAGAAAGAATGAACAGTATGTGGAGAAGCGACAATTATTCTGGAAAGAAGTGAGGAAGTGCAAACGTGAGGTGGAAGACTGATAATATGAAAGATAAGGATGTTACTTTATTAGTGCAAGATATACAAAGGAATACAAAGAAATACAAAGTACATCAAACAGCAACAGACCGGTTGGTCCTTGCGAGGCTGTCTTTTTAACCCATTAAGGACCAGAAAAATTAAAAATCAAGAAAGGCTGGTAGAAAAGTCTACCAGTGGTCCTTAATGGATTAAGAAAGAAAGTTAAAAGATGTAAGAAAATGTAAAGACGAGTGAAAGTTTTAAAGCAAAGCAAAGAAGAGACGTTGAACGGAAGGAAAAAAATTAAAGATAACGTAAAAATTTTAAAATAAAGCGGAAAGAATCCGAGTAAAAATTCTACAATACTTTTTTGAGCTAACAAATGTTTTTAACTGGAGGTTTAAGGCAAGATAAGCATCTAGTCTCTTTTTAAAGGACTCAACCGAATTACTTTGAACTACGATGGCTGGCAATCCATTCCACAAATTAACTATGCGATTAAAGACAAAATATTTAGCTCCATTAGAATTAAAATGTTTACTCACTAATTTGAGACCACTACCGCGAGTTCTATCTGCATTTCTGAAGGTAAAATATTTTTCGGCGTCGACATTATCTAAACCTTTAATCATTTTAAACACCTGGATTAAATCTCAAATTCGCCATTTTAAAAGTGAGAATAAATTTAACGTTTCTAAACTGGCAACGTATGATTTGTTTCTCAGTCTAGGAATCATCTTAGTAGCTCGTTGCTGCACTCTCCATTCTGTCTACGTCCTGCATAAATGTGGGAACCGGAACTGAATAGTGTATTCCAGGTGGGGGCGTACTGAGGAATTATATAATATTAGTATTGTTATCTCCGACTTAAATTCAAGTGATCTACCAATAAATCTTAAGGTTCTAGTTGCTTTTCTGACCGCTTCGATGCATTGCTTACTCGGTTTAAGAGTGTCAGCAACAATAATACTTAAATCTTTCTTTTCCGTAACACTCGTTAGCGTCTTGTCGCGTATAAAATGCTTTTCTTTAACGTTGTTTCTACCGATATGCAACGTTTTACATTTATCTTTATTAAAGTTCATTTGCCAAATTTCTGCCCACTCTAGTAATTTATTATTTATTAATATCTTCTTGAATCTGCAAACGTACTGCCCGCTGCTTTTGTTCTTCCCCTAGTTTGGTATCATCCGCAAATTTTGAAATTATATGCTTAATAATAATAATAATAATATAATAATAATAATAATAATAATTCCTATGTCGATGTCACTGATATAAATAATAAAAAGAACTGGTGTCAGAAGTGATCCCTGAAGCACGCCTCAGTTACACTTTTTCATTTAAGCGCTTTGCCATTAATGACCACTCTTTGTTTACGTCCATTAAGCCAGTTTTCGATCCATTTGAGAACGTTACTATCAATTCCGTGAAAATGAGTTTAGTTAATAATCTTTTATGTGGCACTTTATCAAAAGCTTTTTGAAAATCGAAATATATAACATCTACTGTTTAACTCTCGTCATATATATTACAATATCATTAAAGAGATCAAGCATATTAGTAAGACAAGAACCATTACGTCGAAAGCCATGTTGAGAATCTTTGATTAATTTATTAATTTCTAAGTAATTAACTATTTTGTCCCGAACGATCGTCTCCATAAGTTTACCAACTACTGAAGTCAGATTTATGATGGGACGATAATTTCCAGGAAGCGATTTGTCCCCTTTTTTAATTATTGGCGTAATGTTTGCGAGTGTCCAATCGAACGGAACTTCTCCATCTTGTAAAGATATCTATTAATATATACAGTATATGAGAGAAGAGACTCGCGCAGTTCATTTCTTTAAATACCCTAGGGTAGAGCTTATCCGGACCTGGAGTTTAATTAGAACTAATTTTACCTATGCCCGAAAGTACTTTACTTTCACTAATGGCAAAATCGTGAAGCTTCAAATGATGATCACTGAGCAGGATTGCGGGAACGGGAATGTTGTTCATATTTTCGTTAGTTAACACGAAACGGAAAAAGCAAATAATAAACACGGAACGAACTTGCGTAAAGTTAATAAATAACCTATAATGTTAATCTTTCGATAGTCTTACTTTTTCAATCACTCATTTTTATTACTGCCGGCAGCTAATATAAACAATTCATTGCATTTTGTTTCATATAAATGCAAATGAATCGCAAAATAACAGAAAAAATTTAATAAAGCTATATATATATATATATATATATATATATATATATATATATATATATATATATATGTATATATATCATAGCTTTAATTATTTCAGCTCGTTTAATTCAAATTACATAGTCTCCCCGTTATATATAGATATATTGAGAAAAAAAATTGATTTTATTGAATAAATCGTTTTATGTTTAATAATACATTGAAATTAACTTTTAGGATGTCCGATCGTCGCTTCAACAAATAAATTAAAAATATTAATAAAATAGATCGTCAATTAACCCAAACAAATAAAAAAAAATATATTCACCGAAAAATAATAATAATAATAATAACAATAATAATAATAATAATAATAATAATAATAATAATATTAATAATAATGGATTCGAAGGTAAATTAAATTTTTTTTTTTTTTACCATTTAAAAACTGTAATTTACATTTTTATTAAATACTTTATTGAATCGCGAGATTATATTAAAAATAAAATAAAAATTATACAGAAATTTTAATTACGTGCGCTTGTGAATTGATTCACTTTAATGAATCAGGAAGGGACGGGAACTGGTACAACGCTTTGGCTAGGTCAGTGTGTTTCAGTCGGATTTACCCCACGACCCTCGTGTCAAGGTCTTTGGTCTGCACGAGACCCCTTATCATCCCTACAGGGGTAAACAAACTCACGAAGCGAAGTTGTTTTTTGTTTTTATGCGCGCAAATCACTACTACAGGGGTAAATTGCGACCCCCGGGGGGTCGCGACCCACCGTTTGAGAAACAGTGAGCTAGATGAAAGTAGCCCAATGCGCTAATTTCTAGATGTAATTATTACCAACATCACTGAGAATCGAACCCTCGACCGTAGTGTTTTCAGTTTGCTTATGAGAAGGCCATGAAGAGTTTCATTATTCATCATCGTTATCATCATCGCTTACCCACTGAATTCGGGGGGGGGGGGGGGAGTGGGAAGGGGTGGCAACTGCTGCATACAGTTAACACGCTAGAAGTCCCCAGTTTAATAATACATTATACCACATCCGTTTCTAAAACCAGCGACTCTATAAATAAGAGAGTGAGGATACTGAGGTCGGGGGTTCGACTCTCGATGATGCTGGTAATAATAATAATAATAATACGGTGTTCAAAGCAATAAGTCGCATTAATTGGCCTGAGTGTTGTGCCAATTTGTGGTCCTCCTTACGGACCATCATTATTATTACCATCGAGCACAAGTACGAGGTATACAGTCCGATCAAAAAGTCGTGAGGGGAAACTTAATTTTTCTTATCGATATTTATCAGCTAAGAAACGTGAAACATCGCAGGCAAATGCGTATGTCTCATTGTATCCTGTCTTTTGCAAGTGACTGTATACAAATTTATGCTTGTACTTCTCGTTTCGATGACTGATTTTATCAAATAGTCAGCCATTTTTTTCTTTTTTTTTCTTTTAAGAGAAATTTGTAGAAATTTATCAAAAAATTTTAGAAGAATAAAAGTTTATTTTAAAAATTTTAAACTTTTTCAATTATAAAATTTTTCTTTTTTTCTCGTTTCCTGCAATCATGTTTACCTTTTCGTGTTTTACAGATCTCTCTCTCTCTCTCTCTCTCTCTCTCTCTCTCTCTATATATATATATATATATATATATATACTGTACAGTATATGATGAAAATAACCACGAAGGAAAAAAGAAACTCAATGGTGCTCAAGCGCTTTCGTCTAATGACATCCTCAGGAACACTGAAATAAATAACAAGTTCGAGACTATATATAGGTCACAAAAAAAAAAAAAAAATAGAAAAATAAAAATTGTAGGAGGAGCATACAAATTTATAAGGAAAAACTACCAGAGTTTTAGCACTTTGCTCCTCTTGTCTAAATCCGTTCTGAACGAATTCAAAACAACAGGATCAAGCGAAAAAAGGCCCTGGCTAATGTTAAAATTATTTGTAAGTTGAATAATGGCAGACTCAAGAATATTTCTATTAACAATGTTGCTTGAGTGAAACAAAATTGAAGCATTATTCCAATCATTACGGTGGGATAACTCTGACAAATGGACGAAAAGGGCACTGGACGACCGTCCCGTTCTAACAGAATGTTGATGCTGTTTAACACGCGTTTGCAAATCCTTTCCCGTCTGTCCAATGTAAAAGGAATCACATTGTTGACAACCAATTTTATAAATAATGCCTGAATTATTGGTAGGACTATTTTTACTAAGATATTTTTCACAGTATTGTTATATGAAAATACTACATTAATATTCAAAAGTTTAAGTACATTAGCAATGCCTAAAAAGCTTGGGAAAAATGGAAGTACTAAAATATTCTTCGACAAAGTGCAAGGGTTATTTATTCACACGATAGAAAGTTCGTTTTGCCTTGTTAAGACAAGATTCCAAAAAAGCAGGTGGGTAACACAAATCACTTCCAATACTGTTGATTTTTCCTAATTTGCATCCATGTATTCCGGACTGGCGATCCTAAGAGCGCGGAGAAACATTGAAGAAAATACAAAACAATTTTTATTTTTCTATTTTTTTTTTTTGTGACCTATATATAGTATGAACTTGTTAAACTTGTTATTTATTTCAGTGTTCCTGAGGATGTCATTAGACGAAAGCGCTTGAGCACTATTCTGTGTTTCCTTTTTCTTCGTGGTTATTTTCATCATAAATATTATTCACGTGTTACTTTCGTCAAATAATTTTCATATATATATAATATTATATATACACATATATATACACACACACACACAATATAGTGTGTGTATATATATTATATATATATATACACACACACATATTATATATATATAATATATATATATATATATATATTATATATATATATATACACACACACACACAGTATATGTGTGTGTGTGTGTATACATACACACACACAATATAATAGGACTAGAAATAACGGGTGTAAGTTGACAAGTAGAAGGTTCGAGACAGCAGTTGCGAAAAACTTTTTTACGCATAGAATAGTAAATAGCTGGAATAGTTTGCCGGTAGAAGTAATTAGTAGCACGTCTATAAACATGTTTAAGAATCGATTGGACGCGCATGTTGATAGAAAGGGTATAGTTTAAGGTAGTAAAATTAAGGCTTTGTGGGGATAGATCCCACAGCTCAACACAAGTGTTGTGGGATATAGGGAGGCAGCGTCTTGGGTTAGGGGATACTCTCTGTCCTTACACACCCCATTTAAAGAGATTCCTCTGCCGAGCGGTGCCCCCATAGTACTGTGAGGTATTGAAAAACTCATGATCTTCACTTGCCCCACAAACACCTTTAAATGGGAGACCCATAATGGGTGCACACACATTTCTACATTACTGTACAGTCTTTACAGCCACACCTACACTTTTCCTCGTATGTGTATATATTGTAATGTATATGGTTGTAAATTTGACTTGGTCCGCAATCGATATGAACCGTGACTTGATGGATACCGTAATGAAATTGACTGGATTCTTTGGATCTGATATATTTGCATGTCCGTTATATAATAGATATAGAGTGTAACATATTTGTGGATAGTAGTCTATTATGACTTGATCCTCTGGATCGAGAGATTCTATCTTTAGTTTTAAATCGATAATTAATTATTTTTAAATTGATAATGTATATGGTTGTAAATTTTGACTTGGTCCGCAATCGATATGGACCGTGACTTGATGGATACCGTAATGAAATTGACTGGATTCTTTGGATCTGATATATTTGCATGTCCGTTGTAAATAGATTTGGAATGTAACATGTTTGTGGATGGTGGTCTGTTGTGACTTGCTCCTCTGGACCGAGAGATTCTATCTTTAGTTTTAAACCGATAATTAATTGTTTTTAAATTGATAATTATTTAGTTTCGTAAAAGTTGGTCGTTGCCAATTGCCAGCAGTTTTTAAATAAGTTTCTTATGTTCTTGTGGTTCGGAACCCACGTAAAATTGTAGGTCCCCTCCGCCTCCACGGAGGACATACACAATACACGATTGCGAACACAGTTAGGTAGACCAGCCATGAGTGGATCCTAGGGTCTTTGTTGGTCTGAAACATTATAACATTATATATATATATATATATATATATATATATATATATATATATATATATATATATATACACACACACACAGTAATATATATATATATATATATATATATATATATATATATATAAATGTTACTTTTAAAGAGAAATTAAATCAAATTATAAGTAATTATTTCTCCAAAGTAATTTAATTTACTTCGCAATTAATTACTGAAAAACATGAAGATAAGTAATGAAATAATTTTGGCTGACAAAAAGCGCCCATTTTTTTTTTTTTTTTAATAAAGGCAAAATTTATAGATTACATCGAACGATTTGCTTAAGGAAAGTTATCTGTTCACTGTTAATGAATAATAAGTAGATTTTAATTACAGAAAACAAAGACTTCCCCCAACTTTCTATACAGAGAAATATTAACTTCTATTGTTTCAAATCACTCAAAAAGAAGTTTTGTAGACAATTTCTATCTAAAGAATTATGTATCATTAAAAGAAGTTATTATATTATCTGGCAAAAAGCTTTGATACCCAAAAGAAGGAAAAACTTCTTATACAGGGTGTCCCGTAAGTCTGGACCCATAGGGAAAAATAATAAAATTACAAAATAGTCCAAAAATTTATTACATAATCTGTTCAAAGTGTCCGCCGTTGTGTCGCACACATAGTTGAAGACGCAATCTCCACTGCGACAGCACTTTCTGAATCACAGTCGCAGAAATTTCTTGACACGCCTCCACAATGCGTGCTTTAAGGTGGAAAATGTTCTGAAGTTTGACCTCGTACACTTTGGCTTTCAAGTGGCCCCACAAATAAAACTCCAGCGGAGTAAGATCATAATAAAAAAATAATAAAAATAATAATAAAAATAATAAAAAAATATATTATAAATAAATTTTTGGACTATTTTGTAAT
>JAJOZX010008544.1:132500-182237 GCA_023014485.1 Bathynomus jamesi
AATTTTTTTGTATTTTGAAAATTTTGATTTTTGTATCAACAAAATCGGCTACAAGATAAACCACCTACTGAAAAATTATCTGATATTTGATATTTGATAACAAAAATAAATTAATGTGTTGTGAAAATTGTTATGCTTAAATAGTGTGTCGCCAACGTGAAAAGTTTGGAAAGCTCTGCTCTAGAAGCTACCATTCTCGAATGTTCAAAAAGTTAAAATGGCGTCTTTTAAGTTTTCCATCTCCTACAACAGATCATAGTAAATACATAATAAAAAACTTACTGATATATTTCCACTTCATAATACGTTAAATTTACTAATTTTATACTGTATATAATAATTTACAGGAATTTTACAAGCTCGTTACGTTTCTAATCTGACCCTCTCGTTCAACAGGACACTCAATTAGTACTTTAAAATTAAGTTTTTGCTTTGTTTTTAGTACGATAGCGTAAACCTAAGTTGTTTGTATCTATTAGTTATCAAAATACATTAAATATTAACGCTTAAATTCGTTATTTAATACTAATTGTTTTTAATTCTGGTAATTTACATTAAAAAAAGAAAACGAAAGAAAACTTACTTAAAGGGGGAGACTCTTACGTTTCCAACAGTAGGTGAAAAAAATATTAAGTATATTTGGCTAATAAGAAATGTCGTAGAATTCCAAATAAATCATTCACAGACGAGTTATTAACTAGTTTGATTGCGATTTATTATTATTATTATCATTATTATTAATAGTATTATTATTATTATTAGTATTTAACTGAATCTTTCGTTCATATACTTAAAGCTTCGTTTCCTCGTACAACAATTTTAGAAGAATTTTATCATATTTTTCTACAAATTAAGTAAAATCGCTGAAACATAATTTGTTTAATAAAAAAAAAAGTTTCAGTGTTAACTCTGCGCCTTTTACACGCAAGAAGAACCGCAACTGGTTGTCGTGGAAGTCAAAACGAGAATAATTAATTCGCTTATTCATTTACCATAGCAAACTTTTACTAAAAACTTTACGTACAAAAAAAAGCCCCCCCCCCGCGCCCGACCTAAAAATAAAAAACAAAACTAATTAAAATGTTTAGATTCGCATTTGGTAAACTTTCTTTTACTTCATAAGTTAATAGAAGAAGCGCGCTATGCGTATACGCAGAATCTTCTTGTCGTCATCATACTCAATTTCGCATTAATTTGAAATTCTTGTCAAAAAATAGCACTGCAAATCTTTGATAGGGAAAAGTTAGCGAATTTGTATTTCTAAAGTTTGTTCCAGAACTGTAGTAAATATTGACACTGATTATATAAGCTTGAAAAAAATTCTTTTTTCAACATTTTTACAATAAAAACACGACTGAGTTAGAATTCGCTTGTCTGTACTCCTAATTCCTGGACAGAAGTTGGCAAATGAATATATATATATACATATATATAGAGGAAAAGAGAGAGAGAGAGAGAGAGAGAGAGAGAGAGAGAGAGATACATTTGGCTGAGAAGAGGAAAGTTTTTCTTAGCTAAATCGAAAGAAACAGTTGAGTGGAAATGACATTTCACCAATACAGAGAAAAAATATTTGGTTACAACAACCAAAATACACAAATTACTATTTTGCAACCAATCCAAATGCCTAATCCAACCATGCACTAACCATAAAATCTGTTACCAGAAAAATAAGCATTGTTAAGAAATATTTTGCATGGTTAATTCATCATCCGAATAGATTGACAAATATCTAACCATGCATTATGGTGGTTATAACGACATATTTGGCGTAGCGATATGAAAACCCCACCGCCCGCGACAGGCGAAGCCTAGCTCCGCATTTCCTGCGTTACAGGAAGGGAGGGACTTGAGCTGGGGACCCATCCTTTTCTCTTTCTCCCCACGATGAGCACCAGCAGTCTCCGATCGTATCCGAGCTGTTTCTGCCTTTTTGTCCCAACTCTGTTGGGACACGAGATTTTTTATAAGGTACAGGGTGGGCTATAAGTGGCTTTACCCAAGTGAGTTTCATTATAATACGAAGGTAAAGCGACTTATGGTCCACCCTGTATAATAATGTATACTTTGTTCAAAAGCACTTATAGTGTGTATAGTATATGCCAAAATGTTTTTCTCTATGGAGAGAGATACAGATAAACAATCGATACGATTTACCTTAATGAATTATTATTATTATTATTATTATTATTATTATTATTATCATTATATTATTATTATTATTATCATTATTATTATTATTATTATTATCATTATTATTATTATTATTATTATTATTTGAAATGTACCCTGAAGTGCATCATCACTCAAAACCTTCCAAATTTAGAACTTATAACTTCTTAAATGCAAAAAACTTCACTTTTTTCTACGTGAAGGTCAAAATATGATAATTAAAACTCACTCTAATAGACAGAGTTTATTTCCACAACAGTTTCGATGCCCACCGGCATCCTCTTCGGGTGGATACAGAAAAACGAATTTTTGTTTTTCTGTATCCACCCGAAGAGGATGCCAGTGGGCATCGAAACTGTTGTGGAAATAAACTCTGTCTATTAGAGTGGGTTTTAATTATCATATTATAACTTCTTTTTGAGGCGGCATTGTAGGGGACGTTTCAGCTTCTGTTGGGTACCAAAACTTCTCGTCAGATGATACAAAAACTTCTTTTAATGATACGTAACTTCTTTAGATAGAAGAAGTGGTCTTTAAAACTTCTTTTTTGAGTGATTTGAGACAATAGAAGATAATATTTCTGTAAACAGAAGTTTGTGAGAGGGAGCTTTTGTTTTCTGTGATCTTTATTTCTTTGAATTTTAACGTACGCATGAAACGCATCTTCCTTTATCATATCGTTAAATTAAAATCAGAACTTGACAAAGATATATAACAGCAGAGTTTCGAAGCTTTTAATAAACAAGTTATCTATTAGGAATGCAAGAACTCTGGCGGAGTCACGGTAAAAATAAAGGCTTCCGTCGGAAGCAACTTCTTGTATGTACGTTTGCAAGCGGCTTCATCTTGACGAACTTATTTTGAAAGAATTCAATCAAATGCGATTCAGCGGAAAAAGGATTTAATCAGTCGAAGGAACTTAAACGGGAGAAAGATATTATTGTGAGCCAATAAAAAATTATAGAATTTTTAGTTGTATTCTGTTGACGTTCATAAAACGCATCACAGATTTGTTTTATATATTAATTTATTTCTGTTTTATATAAATGCGTCATTCTAAGCCAAGTGACGGCAATATGGCGTCATATTACGGTCTAAAAAGCGGCAGTCAATGTGAGGGAATTGAATAGAGCGAATATTGACCCGCTCGAAGGAACCCTGTTTTTTGAGGGGGGGTGGGAAGAGTTGTGGATGACGTGGTCGGTATAGGAGGGCTAACTCTGAAACCATGCGATGGGTTCGAGTCCCACTAGTTCCTAGTTTCCCCACTTCATTGCCTATTCCCTTTACACCTTATAAGTGCGGTTATTGTACTTAACAACGAATTCATTAATTATTTCTAGATTATTCTAAATATAAATTTTTTCGTATAACAAGGTTTTGTATAACCTGGGTTGTATAACAAAGTTTTGTATATCTCTTCCCTGTTACAAATGCAAAGTTACGTTTTTGGAAGTAACAAATGTCATTTACTACTTATACTACTAATAATAATAATTAATAATAATAATAATAATAATATCTGGTATTTTGTTGCAAAAAACCTGCGGACTAATTCCTCGTTTCCAAAGAGAGATAAACCTTGACCTTGTTAACGTTCGTAGCTTAGTAGGTATACCATTCCTTATAAGCGAAGTGATGACACTGAGGTCGGGAGTTCGAAGTCCGAGGATGCTGGTAATAATAATACAGGGGTTAGAGCAATGGGCCGCATTAGTTGGCCTGAGCCCTCCCAGTTTCTGGCCCTTCCTGACTGATGAATCTTGAACTTTTTTCAATTCGGCTTCCGTCAGAGGATTTTGAAGTTTTCTTAAGAAGAGAATCGTCAAATAAAAGTTTAGGAACTGTTCACAAATATGTCCTTTTTTCTTTCATAAAAATGTTATGAAAATGAACTAAAAGCCGATCTTTCGTGTTTTCTTAGTGCTTACAACGAAACACTATTCACACACACACACACACACACATATATATATATATATATAGGCCTATATGTAATTTTTATGAAGCTGTGTTGTTTCAAAAATGACCAACTTTATTTGTGGACTAAATAGAAGAAACAGGGAAAAATTGAAAGCTAGTATTTTAAAGTTTTTTTTTTTTTTTAGCTAATAACAATAGTACTTCAGATTTCAGCAAACCAACTATCTTCTCCAATGTAATGTTCAACTCTTGTTCTCAAAAAGCGGAGAACAATTTTTGCAGATGTTCTTCCGTTATGGCGTTCGCTGTTTTTGTGATTCTGAACTTCATTTCATCCAGATTTTGTTGTTTGGAGGAGTAAACACTACTTTAACAGGACTTTTCACCTTCATACACCATCCTGATCTCCTCCTTCCACTCCATACCTCATTTAGAAATAATTTCTTTCACGGTCTTCCTCTCATGCACTTACTTTTTGTTCTGGAAAGCGGAAACTCGATAATATTTTGGTAAAATGCTTAATTAACTCCAAAAGTGTTACGAGAGAGTATATTCCTTCTACAGTGTTTATTTATTTAACCCTTCATGTCTCTGTATTATCTTCCTCTTTTAGTTTTATTTCCACTTATCAGTTCGTTATTAGTGTATGGTCTTCATTGCTTTTCTTAATAGGTGTAAACTGCTCATCTATAATATTGAATTTCTTTATTATATATATATATATATATATATATATATATATATATAATAATATATATATTATATATATATATTATATATATATAATATATATATATATATATATATATACATATATATATATATAATACACACACACACACAGGGTGTTTTATAACATGTGGGACGCACTTTCAGGATGGATTCAGGAACTGAAAACAATGAAAAAAGTTTGTATAAACATATGCCCGAAATAGCTTGTTTCCGAGTTACAGCCCGTTTTGTGTTCCAGCAATTCCTTCCGCAAACTGTTTACAAACACTGCTTGCCGACAATGTTTGTGAGTATGGCCTTGCCGATTGTAATGTTTCGTACACTCTATGACATGTTTCAATCAGTCAGTCAGAGGTGCATCGGGGTGTTTCACCGTTCGTATTCGTAACGTCTTACCGTGAATAAGTGCAGTCCAGTAAAAAAAAAAAAACTTAAAAGTTTTTTGCTATTCAACGATAGTGTGCATTTGAAATGAGAATAGAGGATTATTCAAGCAGAGAAATGGCAGACATGCATCTCATGTATGGACTTGCCGAGTGTAATGCGGCCGCAGCAAGACGTCTGTATGTGGAATGGTTTCCGAATCGCCGTCTGCCAAATAAGAAGACCTTTCAGAAAATAGACGAGCGTCTTGGTGATACAGGATCATTCAACAAGCGAGTTTCAGATGGTGGTAGACCAATCAGCGCCAGAACTGTTGAGTTGGAGGAGCGGGTCCTGAATCGCGTGGAGGAACATCCTGGTGTCAGCACCCGAAGGGTAGCAGCAGCAGAGGGTGTAAGATACACAACTGTGTGGAGAATTTTATGAGAACAACAGCTTTATCCATATCACATTCACAGAGTACAAGACCTTACTGAAGCTGATTTTCCACCACGAGAGGCTTTTTGTACTTGGTTCCTTCAACAGTGTGTTCACGATCCTCTTTTTCTATCCTCCGTGTTGTTTTCTGATGAGGCTGCCTTCACAAGAAATAGCGTGATCAATTTTCACAACACTCGTCACTGGGCCGAAGAGAATCCGCATGCCACCATCCAGTCAAAGCACCAACAACAATTTAGTATCAATGTGTAGGCAGAACTTATTGCCGACAACTTAATCGGTCCTTTTATTTTGCCTGAAATATTAACATGAGAATCCTATTCCAATTTTTTAAGGAATGATTTAAGCGATTTATTAGATGAAGTTCCTCTTGGTGTCCGATGTCGTATGTGGTTTATGCATGACGGCGCTCCGCCTCATTTTAGTCGAGTAACCAAAGACTATTTGGATGACCATTTCCTGATAAATGGATAGGCCGTGGACGACCCACTGTGTGGCCTGCTCGCTCCCCGATCTGAATCCACTCGACTTTTACCTGTGGAGTCATCTGAAATCTATCGTTTACGTGATACCCATTGACAACGTTGAAATGCTTTGCCAACGTGTAGAACAAGGATGCCAGAAAATCCGAGCAAAACGTAGAATGTTTGAACGCGTCAGGCAGTCTATGACGAGGCGTGTTCAGGCGTGTATTGAAGCGCAAGGCGGTCATTTTGAGCACTTCCTTTAAAGGTAAGGCGGATACTTGCTGGAACACATAACGTACTGTAACTCGGAAACAAAGCGATTTCGGGCATATGTTTATATAAACTTTTTTCATTGTTTTCAGGTCCTAAATCCATCCTGAAAGTGCGTCCCACATGTTATGAAACACCCTGTATATATATATATATATATATATATATATATATATATATATATGTGTGGGAATGAACTCAGAATGGCTCCCTGAGGTTTTTTATGATACACACAGACCGTGCATGGAACAAGGAACTCTTCTGGGATAATTAAATCCACTATAGTCCGAATAAGTAATGGTAAATGACGAATACCATAGTTTTTCTTTTTCATGATGCTAGCCCGACGTGGGCAACGGGTCACTCGCAAAGAGGTCCCATAAATATAGCTACCCTCACCAGCTATCTGCAAGGCAGACAGGATCCAGCTACATTTAGAACCTCAAAAGACTCGCTGCCTTCACGTCAGATTGAATACATCAAAGAAAAAAGGGGTAACTACTATATTTAGCCAAAAACCAAAACTTAAACCTCAATTAGCAGAATTGAGCGTCCACTTTTCAAGGCACATAACATGTCCGTTTCAAGATGGGAATGAACTCAGAATGGTTCCCTGAGATTTTTAATTATCCCAGAAGAGTTCCTTGTTCCATGCACGGTCTGTGTGTATCATATATATATATATATATATATATATATATATATATATATATATATATATATATATATATATATATATATATAGGGTGAACCAAATGTAGGTGGACAGTAAATGATAACGTTTATTTTGAGAATACATATTTAATTTTTTTATACTATAATACAAAATAAAATTTAAATAAATTTAGTTATAATATTTAATATAATATAACACAAACACCATAGTTATAATGAACACCATAGTTATAATATAATATAACACAAACCGTATTCAACCTACTGTCCACCTACTTTTGGTTCACCGATATATATATATATATATATATATATATGTCTGATATATACTGCATAAAAAAATTACAGTCAATTACTTTCAATTGTCCATAGCAAGAACTGCTTGATGAAAAATACAGTTCCATGCAATACTAAAAAAAAAAAAAAAAAAGTGTGTATTTGTGAAAAATTTACAATTCTTTGTAAATATAATTGTAATCGTAATTAATTACTTTACTAAGTAATTGTAATTGTAATTAAGTATTTCACCATCTAAGGTAATTGTAATTGTAATTGAGAATATGTCAAGTAATTGTAATTGTAATTAATTACATTGACCACGTAATTGTCCCATGCCTGAATTATATATATATGTATAGATTACAACATAGCTTCGCATTCCCTGCTTTAAAAGGGGATGAATGCATTCAGAATTTCGCAATCAAATAAGAACCTTGGCACCTATTCTAATTCCCATTCCAGCCCCCAAAATCTTCCATTAAGACCCCAGTTCTAATTGCAACAGAAATTATAATTAGATTTCGATTCCAAATCCGTCGGTAAAACTTCTGGTTTTAAAGCCGGATTTGAGAAAAGAAGGAAATCGAATTAATCCCGGATTTTTTAATATCCGGTTTAATCCCGGAATTTTTATATCCGGTCTACCGAAGAATATCAAGATTAATTTCATTGATTTTCGCGTTTTTTTTCCATAAAAATTTCAATAATTCATTTAAAATATTTCGCGAAAATTCTTTGAGAAAAAGGGAAAAAAAAATGTTATGATTTTTTTTCAGTCTTGAATCCGAATCAGAACCCAAAAATTTAAAAATTCTCGAATCCTAGTCCGAATTCACCTCGTTCGAATCCGAATCCGAGACGAATCTACTGTGTTCGAATCCTAGTAATGAACTAAATATCTATTAAATAATATCTACTAAATTATCACATTCAGGTACATTTTTATTTTTTAAAAATTCAAACTAACAAATCATTTTTATTTTTTATTATTTTACTATTCTTTGGTAATTACAGTATAGTGTATGGCTGAAGTGACATAGGGTATTGTGCAATACCCTCATAGGGTATTTTGCAAGGATTTTATTGAAACGAGGACTTTTAAATTATGCATAATGAACTTAATTAAGGAACAAAAACTACAAAATACTACAGAATGCATAATGTAAATTTAACTTTGTTTCCTTTAATAAGAGAAAGTTGTCTATCGTTCTCTATCGTTCTCTATCTGGAGTACATGAGGATTTGCGTGCTCTACCCAATACACCTGCCACAGAAAATAATCTCTCAACATCTGCTGTAGCGGTAGGGATCGCCAAAGATGTCCTTGTTAGTAGGCTTAACTTAGGAAACTATTTTTCGTCCTCCTGCCAATAGACCACTGCATTTGCAGAAGTTGTCGATCTTTCAGTTTGTAGATAAGCTTTCAGTGCATTTGTTGATCCTTCGTTTAGATACGAAGACAAAACTGGAGAAGCCAGCTTGTTTTTCGTCCTCATCTGCGGAGAAAGAATCTTCGGCAGTTTCACCCACAATTCTTCCAAATTCAGATTCTACACTCAAAATAAACCTAAATTTAGAATTTATAACTCCTTTTTGAGGGTGCATTCTAGGGGAAGTTTTTTCTTCTTTTGGGCATCAAAACTTCTTGTTAAGATTGGTAAAATGACTTCTTTTAATGATACATAACTTCTTTAGATAGAAGAAATGGTCTTCAAAACTTCTTTTTTTGAGTGATTTGAGACAATAGAAGATAATATTTCTATGTAAGAAGGTTGCGGGAAGTTTTTATTTTAGAATCTTTTGCCAGATGTTTAGCAGCGCCAGTAAGTGGCTGTGGAAAAACGTAACATTATTTTATTTGTGAAAATGGCTTGTCCTATTATCTATTACTATGAATAATTCATTCAGTATATATACACACATTTTAACTGCAAACAACAGTATAATTAATGTAAAGAACGACGCTTGTGTAGAAGAGCGTCCGCACAAGATGAGGAGAAAGAACGAACAAATTAAAAATGAGGCACCTCCCAGGAATCGAACCCGGGATCATCCAATTGCCGGTCGGACATGCTAACCAGGGCATTCGATTCCGCTCGTATGTAGGAAAATTACGACTTCTGACTAATCGGGGACCTTGGTGTAGTGGTTAGCATGTCCGACCGGCAATTGGATGATCCCGGGTTCGATTCCTGGGAGGTGCCTCATTTTTCATTTGTTCGTTCTTTCTCCTCATCTTGTACGGACGCTCTTCTACACAAGCGTCGTTCTTTACATTATATATATATATATATATAACAGTAGATTTGACATGGCTACGGCAATACGGCAAGTAGTTGAGCTATAAATGTGGAAACACCAAAAAAAATCACAATTTTTCGATTATTTATTAAATAAAGCAACTTCGGGAGACAAGGTCTTCAGATGGTAAGAAAAGGAGTGGCCTCACGAGTGTGGTTACTCAAGTTGTAATTGGTGATTTAAAGGAACGGTTTACACGTTCGACAAAATAAATCTTTACAACAGATGGCACAAGAGACTGAACTGAAAACCATAAAACCTACACGGAAACTTCAATTTTATACCTGTCCTTTCCAAGTCGTCCATGAGTTGAAGGGTCAGACAAGGAAAGAGGCTGCATTACCGCCACTGGTTTAAGTACTCTTTTCTGCATCGGAGTTGGTGGGGGGAGTATAAACAACCAGAATTAGGAGATTTTGGCTGCAGGAACTCTACATAATCTTCATCAGCATTTCCTTCATGGTTAGAAACTAGGAGTGCGATGTGCAGTCTCGCGGATTAGTAGTTGAACCCCTCTAGTTTACAGAATCTGTAACTGCAAACGATACAGAGTTAATTGCTCTGTTACATACTGAGGAACGTAATACGTGGTTCTAACAAGATGAACTACCAGTTCATACAGCCAGAGAAGCGGTGGAACTCACTCAGAACTTATTCCGAGAGTAATAAGCGAAGGACTTTGTCCGCCCCGATCTCCAGACTTGATCCCACTGGATTGTTTTCTATGACGATACATTAAAGACCAAGTGTATAACAACAATCTTAGGGATCTGGATGCCTTAAAGCTGGACATAACCGTCTGCATCGACATTACGACGGCTATTCTTCGGCATATTTTTCGAACATGAGAGAGCAGGGGAGATATGTGCATCAAAGAAGATAGTGGTCACTTTCAGCACTTGTTGTGAAGTACTGTGTGCTCTTTCTCAGCCTCCGTTACCACTGAACCATAAAAATTTCTGAGTTAAAAGTATTCATTCGCGTTTTATATTTCCTAATATATGGTTGTGTGACTTTTAAAACACTCTGATATACAGGGTGTCTCAGAAGTCGCGCACCATAGGTTTTATTCAGATTTACGAGGTTTACGAGTCGAAATGGTTTATAAGTAGTGTTTAATTACAATATAACCTTACCTTGAACCTTATGTTGTTTCGTGCGTTGATCTCTCTTCACACGGAGGTCAAGCTGGTGGCCCCGCCTCTATGTTCGATAATGTTCGAATAATAAAATTAATAGTATGTACACTGTGTACAGTTAATCAAAAAGCTATCTTTAAATAATTAAATTGAATGAAGCAACATTAGCTACTGGTGCGCGACTTCTGAGACACCATTGACTAATGTAGCTTCATTCAATTTAATTATTTTAAGATAACTTTTGATTAACTGTATATACTATTAATTTTATTATTCGAACATATACTGTAATTAAGCATCACTTATAAATATACTTGTATATATACACACCAACCTTTTTTTTCTGTTTTAAGCAATGTTCACTATATTTTAAATGGTTTAATCCACAAATAAAGCTTTTACTTTATACGACTCGTAAAAAAAAAGGGTTCACTCTAAAAACAGCCATGGAATTAACATTTATCGAACAATCAGTACGAAACTTATACACGTAAAAGATACATAAAACATCTACCTGTAAACCAAATTTCAGTTCGAAGCTATCAAAAATAACGATTTATTAAATATTTCTCTAATAATACTACAACTGATGCTCGACAAACTAATCAAGAATCCTTTATTTCCATTTTCACTTTTGTAAATTCTAATATAAGATTTTTTTTGCAGGGTTATAAAATATAGTGAATATGCCATTTTCAGAGCAAGATAAGGTTATAATTAAGCATTATAGACTAGAAAAGGGATATGGACGAACGAAACTACTCTCCGAATTCCCCAACAAAGGATGGACTCTTGGTGATTTGGGAAAGCTTCTAAAGAAAATTGACGAGATTGGGGATATCAAAAGAAGAGAGGGAAGTAGGCGACCAAAAACTGTTAATGGAGGCATTTCCTATATTTTATAAATCTTATGACGTATTTTATGATTAAAATGAGAATAAAAATTTTATTACCAAAGTTTTACCGCCTTTGTGGACTCCCACAATTCAAAACTGGAGCGATGCTCACCAACAAAATTTGTTGAAGAAAAACAATCGTCATTAAAGCATTACTTTTGAATATAATAATCTGAAAATTGGTGTACATACGAGTGTATATATACTGTTTACATAGTTTTGCTCTGTATGAGTTCATTATGATTGTTTAATGAATGTTGATTTCATGGCTGTGTGTGTGTGGTGTGTGTGTGTGTGTGTGTGTGTTCGCACGCACACATGTGTCAGGGCCGTATAGTCAATGAGTCAGTAATGTTGATTCAAGAAACATGAATGTTTCAACGTTCTGAGGTTGTAGAGCGTCTGCTATCTCGTCTCAGAGGTCGGTCCTTTTCAGGTATGAAAGACGTTTTTTTCTATACTCCTTTTTTTTTAAGAGTATCATCGTAGATTTCACAGTAAGCATTTTTACCATGTCTCCGACATCTTGATGTTATATATATATATATATATATATATACACCAACCATTCATTCAAAAAATGTGGGATTAGTAATCAAATGGATGGGATGGAAGATGATTTGTTGTGGAGAGATAGTGATAACGAAGAAGATGCAGTAAACAATTTAAGCGATTCCAATTCAGATTCAGATACATATGGCGACCTTGATCCTAATCCTAACAAAAATTTTAAAGTTTTTTATTCTTTTAACCTTTTAACTGTTTTTAATAAATAAAGTGTAATTCAATATCTGTATTTGAGCTCATCCTTGATCATGTGCACAAGTTTACCTCTCTTGGATTAAGGTTCTGATTTCATACTTGTTGTATAAGTCGACCCTAAAATTTAAAGATATTTATTAATGCTTTAAACATCGACTTGTACACCGAATTTTACGGTATATATATATATATATATATATATATTTTTTTTTTTTAGTTGGGGTTGTTTAACCTCCTTCGCAACATCTAAGGTCATATGACAGAGGGGACCTACAGCTTTACGTGGGATATATGATACAACTCAGAATGGTTCCCTGAGAAACTTTCACACTGTCTGTGTGTAACACATATATATATATATATATATATATATATATATATATATAATACACACAGACCGTGCATGGAACAAGGAACTCTTCTGGGATAATTAAATCCACTATAGTCCGAATAAGTAATGGTAAATGACAAATACCATAGTTTTCTTTTTCATGATGCTAGCCCGATGATGCTAGCTTATATTGAGGTTCTAAATGTAGCTGGGCTAGGCTGCTTTAAACCCTAGATCCTGTCCCAAAGCTGGATCCTATCTCCTTTGCAGATAGCTGGTGAGGGAAGCTATATTTTTGGGACCTCTTTGCGAGTGACCCGTTGCCCACGTCGGCTAGCATCATGAAAAAGAAAAACTATGGTATTTGTCATTTACCATTACTTATTCGGACTATAGTGGATTTCATTATCCTAGAAGAGTTCCTTGTTCCATGCACGGTGTGTGTGTATCATAAGAAACCTCCGGGAACCATTCTGAGTTCATTCCCATATATATATATATATATATATATATATATATATCGTAAAGAACGACGCTTGTATAGGAGATATTCCGCGCAAGACGAGAGAGAGAAAACGGAACAAATGAAAAAATGAAGTAACCACCTGGGAATCGAACCCGGGATCTTCCGATTGCCGGTCAGACGCGATACCATTACACCATGGACTTCACTATATATATATACACAGGGTGGGGGGAAAAGTCTTTAAGGATTTTATACATACAACTATTTAGGGATCTTTTATACTATATTCCCCCCCAGCTTCAGAGAGGGGGGACATAGTTTAAAAGGTCAATAATAGGGGGGAGATAATTTAATAGGTTTTACTTATCTTATTTACGTAATAGAATTTTTAAGATATGTATATAAGATACATATCTTGAAAATTCTATTTTATTCTAGCATATTTCCGGTTTATAGAGAACCATTATTTACATAGGATAAAATTTGAATGCCCGGTTAGGTCAACTGTACGCCCTTGACGATTGGTTAGGTTTAGTCATGATATTTTCATTAAAACTAACGCAAATATGTAATAATGTAAATAATGGTTCTCTATTTATTATATGTTTGCAATAAATAATAAATTTGTTCTTAATGTTTTCTTCTCTTATTTTGGTTAATTTGCAGAGTTTAAACTTTGGGGGGATATAGTTGAAAAGATCAACATTATGGTGGTGATTGCTGAAAAGAGTATGTTGGGGAGGAAATAGTTTAAAAGATCCCTATTTAGTTAACATTATACAGATAAGTGTTCAAATGATGAAACAAATCAAACAAAAAGTCTATAAGAATTTTATTCGTACGAATATTTGTTAAATTGTAATTTAATCTTCAAAGAGTTCTCCATCCGCAATGATACATTTGTGGATTCTCTCTGTGAAATTCTTCATTGTCCTTCTGAACATACCGAGTGGTATCCTTTTCAGTTGTTCATCTATTCTGCGGATAAGGGCATTCACATTTGTATAGATGAAACCAGGAGTGTAGCGTTTGTCATCCAAATAAGCCCAAAATCAGAAATCACATGGGGTTAAATCAGGTGATCTGGCTGGCTACTCGATGGAACCTCGCCGCCCAAGAATATTAAGGGCAGTTACAGAGTAATGTAGCAGCGCTCCATCATGTTAATAAAGCCAATTCCTGCCAACGCCATTAGTAAATTGCGAAAAAAATTTGTCTTTCAATACCTGGCAATAGCGTTTTTCCTCCATCGTATCTCTCGATATATCAAAGGAAACGAGTCCTGAATAACCAATGCACTCCCAAACTGTTAGAACCGTTTTAATGGGTTTCTTCAATCGTATTTTTTGATTTTTTTTTGCCCAGTAGTGAACATTGTGTTTGTTTTCTTTACTCGTTAAACCGAAGACACATTCATCTGAAAATTTGATCTTTCCAAGGAACTCTGGCTTACTGTTGAACTTTTGTCTCATTGTTTCAGCAAACTGCAGCCGTCCATCAGAATCATCGTCGTATATGAGCTCAGTGTAAATGGGCTTGTAATCGTGGTACCCTTGTGACTTCAATATTTCTGCTACTAAAAATTTGGAAATACCCAATTCCTCCGCGACTTTTCTCGTTGAAGTTGTTGGGTCGACTTAAAAAATGGCCAGGACATTTTCTCTGTCGTTGTCTCCTGTCGCCGTTACTGGCCTTTCACTTCTTGAACGATCTTTTACCAGGTTCCTTGTTTCCAAAAGTTTGAGCTTCCAGTATCGAAGAGTAGTTGCATTTGGTGGTGGTTTATTATATTTTTCTTGAAATAAACGCAAACTTTCTTCACAATTTTTATAAGAATAACCCACGATACACTTTTTCTTCATTGCTGTATTCCATCCTTACTGACATGGCGCTAACTGCAGCTGGGCCTAGGATAGGCCTTCCTGTTCTAGCCTAAGGTCATTCCTGACTTTGTATTGTTGCTTTGAAAAGTATCTCATATATTGCGGTAATATCATTGGAATTTATTTATTATTAACAAATTATTTGTATGTATAAAATTGTTAATGACTTTTCTTCCACCCTGTATATATATATATTATATATATACAGGCGTCCCAAAAAATGTATACACACTTTAACAGCTGATAGCTCAATTGATGTTTCTTTCTTTCCAAGTTAAACCCATTAGAATTAATAATGGCAGTCAGACTAAGCTTTGAACAAAGGAAATTCATTCTAAAATGCTACTGGAAGTGTGAAAACGCAGTTGAAGTGCAAAGACAGTTTAGGAGGAGTTTCAAACAGATCCACCAACGCGACTTACCATCACTCGAATTAGAGATAAGTTTGAAGCCGATGGAACTGTTCAGAATGTCCACAAGAAGCGTTCCGGAAGACCACGGACATCGACAAGCCCCACAAAGCAAGAAAGAGTACTGGAAACGTATCACCAAAGTCCAAGAAAATCTGTGCGGCAAGCGAGTCGTGAGGTAGGAATTTCAGAATCGTCTGTCCAACGCATTTGAAGCGCTGTCAATGGAAAAGTTACATTCCAAGATTAGTCCATGCTATTAATGAAGATGATGATGATCCGGACCGAAGAGTGGAGTATTGCGAGTGGTACTTGGCACGATGTGGATGTGGATTGGACGAAGGGGTTTCGTAGAATACCCTCCGCGTTCACCAGACCTCACACCACTAGACTTTTTTTATGGGGATACTTAAAAGACAAAGTCTACGCTATAAAACCTGCAACAGTCGCTGAATTGAGAGCAGCCATTGAACGAGAATGCACACAAATACCAAACGAAATGTTTCGTGATGTTTGCGATTCCATTGCTTCGCGTTATCAGCAGTGCCTGGACCAGAACGGACGTCAGTTTGAAAACAGGCGTTGACAAAACAATTAAATAATGTCTGTAGATTCTATTACATTTTGAAAATGAAATGTATTTTAATAAACACTGCCTTTATAAGTATTTAAAGTGTGTATACATTTTTTTGGGACGCCCTGTATATATAGTTGTAATGTACCGACTCATTACTCCTTTTAATTTATCTCTTTGTTTCTTCTTTCTCTTATACTTATACTTATTGTCATTAGTAATAACAATAATAATAATAACACTGGGGAATAAATGTTAACTTTTTTTTGTTTCTTGGACGTGAACAGGTCGGTCTTATAGGATTTTTTCCGCTGATTCCGAATATAGCCGTAGAATTTCTCTATCACCCAAGGTTACTGAGAAATTTGTATTTTAATATTTATTCAAAAAGTGTATAGAAGTTAGTAAAAATACTTCATAAAAATTATATTAGTGGCAGATTGGCATTTAAAATATTCTTCTTAAAACTTCTTTGTCACTGATTTTCTCTTGTAGTTTTCATTAGGAGCTTCTCGCATCAATGTCCAGCAGTAATCAGCTAACATTGCCGGATCCAACCTCCCTTGGTAGCGTTTCTCCATAGTAGCTATATCTTGGTGGAACCTTTCTCCATGCTCATCGCTTACGTCGCCGAGGTTTTCAGGGAAGAAATCTAAATGGGAGTGCAAGAAATGGATTTTTAGTGACATATTACATCCCAATAACCTATATGCTTCAATCATGTCCTGCACTATTTTTTCAGATCAAGGCATCATCAAACTTTTGATCTTTCATGAGCTCTCTGATTTGGGGACCAACAAAGATCCCTTCTTTTATCTTTGCATCGCTAAGTCGTGAAAACTTTTTCTTCAAATATTTGAATGCCTCATCTTCCTTGTTCATTGCTTTGACAAAATATTTCATGATGCCAAGTTTGATGTGAAGTGGCGGTAAGTATATTTTCTTGGGGTCAACTAAGGGTTCATGAGACACATTCTTCAGTCCTGGGATACATTTTTGACGAAGTGGCGAATCTCTGGCTCTGCTGTCCCATTCACAAAGGAAGCAGCAGAACTTCGTATAACCGAGCTGCATTCCCAGAAGAAGCGCGACGACTTTTAAATCCCCACATATATACCAACGAAACGTCATAATTAATCTGCTGAAGGATGAGTTTCACATTTTCGTAAGATTCCTTCATGTGGACAGCGTGCCCTACAGGAATGGAAGGGTATTTATTTCCATTGTGAAGTAGTACAACCTTGAGGCTTAGCTTCGAAGAGTCAATAAGTAAACGCCAATCTTCAGATTTGTGCTCATGACCGAGAGCTAACAGCAGTCCATTTACATTATTACAGTAGCATAAATCATCTGACGAGGAGAAATACTGCATCTGATCTTTTTGGCGAGTGCGGAACGCCGATATGCTTGTATCTTTTGCCAGCAAATTCCATTCACGTAACGTAGAGCCCAATAATTCCGCTTTCTTTTTCGGAAGGTCCAAATCTCTCACGAGATCATTCAGCATAACCTGCGTTATCATACGTGGTTTATTTGATTCAGGTTGCTGAAAGTCTGTATCTTTAGTGTCATCAATTTCCATTGGTTCAACTTCAGACTCTTTATCCAGTGTCCATGACTTTGGGGGAGTTGGAATTGGGTTATCATCGTCATGTAGTACTGGTCTCATGGCAGATGCAAGATTTGGGTATTGAATTTTATGTTTATTTTTGGCAGAGAATCCTGAAACGTTAGTCATACAAAAATAGCAATCCGTTAGGTGATCCTTGGGCTCTCTCCAAATCATTGGTATGGCAAATGGCATAGATTTGCGGGTACCTTTAATCCAACCCCTAAGAGTGATGGCACAGGAAATGCATGAGATATGAGGTGCCCAGGATTTGTCTTGGTCGCCTACCTTACATCCAAAATAAAGTTCGTAAGCCTTCTTCACGAGTGGGGTCATCGTCTTCCTCTGTGCCATTATGGTCAGTTCTCCACATACGTAGCAAAATGTATCTCTGGGATTAATACAGTTTCGATTCATGCTGGCGGAAAATTATTGAAATCACGGAAAACTTTTTGGAATGAAAAACCAATTTTTTCTACTATGAAAAATTTTAAAATTTGAGCAAAACTTGAAATTTTTTTTTCTTTTTATTAAAAATCTGTTTGTTTAAATAGCTATATTTTTTTAATGCAAAAATACTATTAAATATAGTTAACCTGGAAAAAAAAGAAAGTAAAATTAAATTAGTACACTTAATTTTAACTAATATTTTGGGAAAACTCAGTAAATGGAAATATTATTTTCTCGAAAACTATGGGTGATAGGAAAATTCTGAAACCATATTTGGAATCATCATCAAAAGTTTTATAAGAAACACCAACTAGTTTTCAAGAAACAACAATGTTGTTCCCTAGTGTAATTATTGATGGGGTCCAGGAACCCGCACAGCGCTCAGGTCAACTAATGCAGCCCATTGCTCTAACATCTGTATTATTATTACTAGCATCCTGGGATTCGAACCCCCGACCTCCGTGACTTCACTTCGCTTATAGAGAAATGGCGTTACGCACTTGAGTTACGGACACTCGCTGTTATTATCATTACTTTAATTTTGTAGTTTTGTTCTCCAGCAGATGTAACTCCTTCATAAACCAGCGTTGTTAGCTTAGTGGGTAATATCGTTTCTGTATAAACGAAATGAAGCCACTCAGGTCAAGGGTTCGAATCCCGATCGTGCTGGTAATACAGTAATGATACAGAAGTTAGAGAAATGGTTCGCATTTGTTGGCCAGAGCGCTGTGCCGGATTCTGACACGCCCCTGAATGATTATTT
Organism: Bathynomus jamesi; assembly: GCA_023014485.1. NCBI lineage: Eukaryota > Metazoa > Arthropoda > Malacostraca > Isopoda > Cirolanidae > Bathynomus > Bathynomus jamesi. The sequence continues at coordinate 151,425 of JAJOZX010008544.1, forward strand.
TATAAACATTTTCGCCGTAAACATTTTCGCCGTAAGACAAATTCGCCGTAAGGACATTTCGCCGTAAATAAAATAAAATTAAAATTAAAAAAAAAGTTTAACTGAACCCTTATAATAGCCGGTGCTGGTTAAGTGTGCGGTCTACCTAGCTTCGAGCAGTCTACCACAATTAAAATTCTTTATACTGTACGGCATTGACGATTGGTTAGGTTAAGTCGTGATAGTTTGGTTAAATAAATTTCTTAAATAAATTCCTTATCTTACTTTGAAACTCACTGTACGGCATTGACGATTGGTTAGGTTAAGTCGTGATAGTTTGGTTAAATAAATTTCTTAAATAATCATCCATTGATTATTTTTTTAAAATTTTACGGCGAAATGTCCTTACGGCGAATTTGTCTTACGGCGAAAATGTTTACGGCGAAAATGTTTACGGCGAATTTTCCTACGGCGAAAATGTTTGCGACGAAATTTCCTAGAACCTGCCTCAGTATCTCTTCTCTCTCTCTCTCTCTCTCTCTCTCTCTCGCTAAACATGTTTGTATTTCTTTATTCAATCGTGTGCTGAAATGATTCTTTACATTCGACATGGAATATATATATATATATATATATATATATATATATATATATATATATATATATATATATATATATATATATATATATATATATATATATATATATATATATATCATTTTAAGGCTTCTTTCATATTGGTTTCAGTTTACCATTTCTGTTCTGGTTATTCAGATAGCTTCTTTTTCTTTTTGTATTCTTGCGTCCTTCCAGACATTGGTTTTACGACGTTTACAGGTGTTTTATAGGTGCTTATAACGGCATCATCCCACACCCAATGTCATTTCCATTTCATTCCGCGCCCGAGAGTCGGAAAACTGAGAAATTTATGCCATTCTCATTCTTATCCGAGACTTTTCCATTTTGGTCCGGCTTAGATTAATTTAGGTTAGGTTTGTTAGGTTAGGTTAATGTTAGGTTGGGTTAGGTTAGGTTAAATTAAGTTAATTAGGAAATATTAGGTATTCCCATTTGGCGCTTTTACCACGAATGAGAATGGAGTGACATTGTTTCTGAAAACAAGAAACTCTTTTTACAAAATTAGATTTTCCACTTTATGCATTCTCATTTGCGGACCGCGGATGGGAATGGGAAAGACTTTCACTCGGAAGTAATCTCTCAAAGGGAGCAATTCTCAAATTAATGTATTCTTATTTTAGGATGTTATCATTCTCATCCACTGCTGCTCTCCCACTTCGGTCCAGGTGCGGTTAAAGTTAGGTTAGGTTAGGCTAATGTTAGATTAAGTTAGTGTTAGGTTAAGTTAGACTAGGTTAAGTTCAGTTAAGTTAGGAAACATTAGCCATTCTCATTTGTCGCTTTGACATTCTTTCTCAAATCAAGAAACTTGTTTCTCAAATGTGGGTTTTTCATCTTGTGCATTCTCACTTGTAGACCGAGAATGGGAATAAGAATGGGAATGGGAATGAGAATAGGAATGGGAATTATATTAAGTGGAAGATAATCTTATGAACGTGTAGTGAACGTATCTTTGTTTGCTGAGATCGTACGAAAATCATATTTTATAAAAAAAGAATATGAAAAGTTTAACCGATGAATATGTTCAACACTTAGAGGAGACTTCATGAAACTTCAATAAATTATTTAAATGAGTGAGTAGTATGGCCGCAAAAGGGTAGAGTGCAATTGCATGCAATGTTGATCAATGTTGCAAAGGGGGGTGAGGGGTTATGCAACAAGGGGTGAGGTTACCCCAAGGTGCATGAAGGGGGTGGGGGTGATGGGGGAGGGGGGTTATGCAACAAGGGGGTGGGGAGAAACCCCCAAGTTGTATGAAGGGGGAAGCTTTGGGGGGAGAGGGAGGGTGACCTCCCCCAAGGGGGATGACCCTGACCTAAACCCTAACTTTGGGGAGAAGGTGGGATGGCCTCACACCCCCAAAGGGGCAGCCCTAACCTAAGAAAGTAAACCTTACCCTAAGAGGGACCGCCAGACCCATAGTGACCCAGCATTAGCTGGCAGGCAAGCTTTTGGCTTAGAGGGGGTTGCCAGATAGACTATTTATTTTAATTATTTATTTATTAAAGGCAAATGAGAGATGTTCTCAATGCTTAGAGGGGGTTGTCAGATATTTATTTTAATTCTTTATATATGGAGGGGTTACCAGATAGTACTATTTATTTTATTTATTTATATATGGAAGAGTTGCCAGATATCACTATTTATTTTATTTATTTATCTATGGAGGGGTTGCCAGATAGCACTATTTATTTTAATTATTTATTTATTAAAAGCCAGAGGGAGATGTTCTCAATACTTAGAGGGGGTTGCCAGATAGCACTGTTTTAATTATTTGGAGAGATGTTACACACACACACACACACACACACACACACACACACACACACACACACACACACTGTATAACTTCCAGGAATGGTCAAAAAGTTTATAAAGAAACATTCCAGATATATATATATATATATTATATATATATCATTAAAAGCAGTATTAAGAGAGTAATTCAATTGCCTCATATTAGAAATGTTCAGTTACCCCTTATATATTCTTTCAAACAATTAAAACCAAACCAAAATGGAGAAATGTCATTTTACTTTGTTTCCTTCCTTCGATTAATTTCCATTTAAATCTCCATAAAAACTTTATTTAAAATGGGGGAAAACATTTGTTTAATAAATCAAAAAGCAATTCACTTCCAAAAGAATTTCAGTCTTAATGTACCTACGTCAATTATCTCTGAAAATGTCACTCATTACTAATTAGTAATTTTTTAAATTTTGTAAATTTCGGGGATATTAATAACTTCGCCTTACTACATTAAACCGCCTTGGCCCATCCTTCATGAATTAAAAAAGTTATGGGACCGTTTATTCTCCTTCGTAACGATAAAGGTCATGTGGCAGAGAGGACCTACAGCTTTATGTGGGTCCAGCTCTCTACGAGTCGTTATATCATCTAAACGTGGAAGATAGGGGTCACCCATACAACAACTCATCAGGTTTATCGTTGCTTAGCAGCTCAAATCTCGCTGTGAAGAGCCGATGATACATTGGTCGCAGCAACATTTTTCTAACCACGAATGAGCGACAATTAACTGACTTAAATAAATTTTTCGTACTCTGATAAATTCCAAAAAAATGCTATTTTCAGTTATAAATAATTCTCGATTCATCTTCCACAGAACCGTGAATTATTGTTGCTATTATTATTTACCTTGTTTCCTTGCTTCGATGTATTTGTTTCACATCAAATAAATTTCATTTAAATTTCCATAAACACTTCATTTATTAATTTCCAAAATTATATACACATTTATATTAAATAATAAAATTTTAACAAATATGTAGAAAATAAATATACTTTCATTTTACAATGACTTGAGCAATTCTCTATTTATTTAACCTAATTTGGAATGCGGTCATTCTTCTCATTTCGTTAATGTACGTTACATGTACTTTTCCAGCCACCTTAGCGAATGTTGACCGCAGACACCTGTCACTTTGGCCGGCAAGGTAAAAATTACAGCTTAAATGTCGGTCATAGGAAGGAACCATTTCTCGTTCAAATTTTTGTATTCATTTAAAGTTTCTTTGCGTCATATGACCTTATAGCTGTTACGAAGGAGGTTAAACAAACCCATTCATTATTATTCACCCTTCTTTTCCTACACCGTATTCTTTGAGTTCTCCTAAATCCTTTAGAGAAATTAATTTTATGCATAAATGTTACTCATTTTGGCGTATCATGTATAGTTTCTATAAAATCTTAAAAAATATTGTTGTAACACAGCTTCCCGTTGGATCAGCGAGGTTAAACGAAGTTAGGTCAGGTAATAGTTGGATGGGAGACCGTCATCCTCATTCAGATGACGTAGCGACCCGTGGTTCGGGTAATGTAGCGAGGGGCGTTCCTCAGGGTTCTGCATTGGGCACCTTGCTTTTCCTTATATATATATATATATATGTATATATATATATATATATATATATATATATATATATATATATATATATATTAACGATTTAGATGTCGGCCTAGTCACTACAGTTTCAAAGTTTGCGGATGACACGAAGTTGGGTGGTAGGGCAATTAATGAAGATAAAGGTAAATCCAGGAAGATCTGAACAAAATCGTCGATTGGTCAGTCACATGGCAAATGAGATTTAACGTCGATAAATGCAAAATTTTACATATAGGTTCGCGTTACGGTAATTTTGCGTGTAGTATGTCAGGGAAGGAGTTGGCAAGCGTAGAACAGGAAAAAGATTTAGGAGCTATCGTCAATGGTGGTTTAAAAGTGGCGAAATAAAGTACAGCAGCGGTCAATAAAGCGAACAAGGTGTTAGGTTTTATAGCTCGGAATTTTGAGTACAAATCGCGCGATATTATTGTTCCTCTTTATAAATCATTAGTTAGACCCCATTTGGAGTACGCGATCCAATTTTGGAATCCACATATGCGCAAAGTTATAGATAAAATCGAAAGAGTTCAAAGACGAGCAACTAAGATGATTTCGTCGCTTAGGTCGAAGTCGTAGGAGGATAGGCTTAAGGAGGTAAAATTGACTACACTCGAGACTAGGAGGCTAAGGGGTGATCTAATTCAGGTTTTAAAATTATGAAGGGGTTCGATAACGTAAATAGAGATAGCTTTTTCGAAATATCACAATATAATAGAACTAGAAATAACGGGTGTAAGTTGACACGTAGGGGGTTCGAGACAGCAGTTGGCAAAAACTTTTTTATGCATAGAATAGTAAATAGCTGGAATAGTTTGCCGGTAGAAGTAATTAGTAGCACGTCTATAGACATGTTTAAAACTCGATTAGACGCATATGTCGATAGATTAGGTATGGTTTAAGGTAGTAAAATTAAGGTTTTTATGGTTTGGAACCCGCCACCATGGAGGACGTGAGCAATACACAACTACAACCACAGGTAGGTAGACCAGCCAGGAGTGGATCCTAAGGTCTTTGTTGGTCTGAAATATTATAACATTATATGTTATAGGCAAAGAGCGGGAATCATATTAAATATTATAATAATCAAGATTCTTTAGCAAGTGTTAATTATTTTTATAAAATCCATAATAATCACATATTGAAGTGTAATGCTATCTGCCAGGGGCTCAGTTCCCACTGTCGGCAGGCTGTGCCCAGCTATTCATCCTTCCTCACAATAAAGAATGTATCCGAGTATATGTGAATGAATAAACTTACTGCTTATTATCATTCCACGTTTTCTCTTAATTAAAGGAGACTCAAATTTCTACTTTACGTATATATTCCGAATTTATTTCAAATAACTAGAATGATATAGCTGCGTCGACAGACGATCCTGCAAATTAAAGTATCTGTTTTAGAACTATTAAAGTTGATATTTATGAGTATATATAATTTAGTGGTGGCCCGGATGTCAGTTTTTCAACATCTGTGGATGCGGATGCGGATCTTTAATTTCAATATCCGCGGATGCGGATATTTAGTTAATCTATCAATTTAATATAGAATTATGAATATATGACATAATTTTTTCAAATTTCGTGATATTACTATTATGGCAGGCAATGCATAAGAATTAAAATTAATATTAATGTTTTCATTATGATAAAAATAACTTTCTCAAGAGTTTCAGCCACAGAAAATTGAATGAAACGAGTTTCATTCAATTTTCTGTGTTACCAGGTATTTATATTTTGAGGTTTATATATTTGTTTGTTCATTAATAATTAATACTTTACATGAAATGTGCATGACTGGGCCTTATAAGCAACTTTATAAGCTAATTTAATTGTAAATTGCATACTTTATTAGAGGTAATATCCGCATAGCATCCGCAGTCAGAAGTGCGGATGCGGATGTTAAACATGATGCGGATATCCGGTCTACCACTAAATTATATATATATATATATATACACACTAACATATATATATATATATATATATATATATATATATGCTGCAAACCCACAAGGAAAAAGAAAACGATTCCTCCAGCTCATGGGACGACAAGTTAACAATATTATTAAAAATCATTTTTATTAGTCCAGTAACTATTACGAATTAAATCCTCCAGTCTATTGTTTAATTTTGTGTTCTGAGTTCTGCATCTTCTACGTAAGTTGTTGTAAATATCGTCTAAAAGTGTACTTCTCCACACATGAAAAACGGTGGAAAAAAATATTTTTTCTTACTTTGGACTCTCTGAAGCGTTCTTCACTTCGATGCGGGCTATATTAATATGTTTTTTTAAAATAATTCTTTCGGTGTCACCAAACGGTGTATCGTCCAACATACGGTATCGTCTTCCAAGCAGGGATTTTGGGATGACTTTTTCACTATAACACTTCCTAAGGAAATCGAATTGGTTCTTAATAGAATGTGCATGAGCAATAGCAGAACGGTAACTTCTAAAAATCGATCGGAGAGAAGGGAATATGGTTGTAAAAAGAGCAACAGTGAAGAGGACACGCGTGGGCTCCATTATATGGGATGAATTTCACAATTAAACACGTGAAATGTTTTTAGTAATATTGCCAACTTGTCGTCACATGAGCTAGAGGAATCGTTTTTCTTTTTCCTTGTGGGTTTGCAGCATTCATTCATTTCACGTGTCTAATTTATGAAATTCATCCCATATATATATATATATATATATATATATATATATTATTCTGTGTGTACTTTGATGAAAAACAAGTGGATTTTGATTATTATTATTATTAAAAAGATTCATAAAAATGTATGAACTAATCAAATTAATTAAAAAATTTCTGTCTACATACGTATCTTTTCTCCTTAAAGGACCATGAGGAACTAAAGCGTGTTATAGAATGTTGTCGTGATAGTTTTGAAGAAACGCAAGTCGCGGACAGTGATCTGAATACGGAGGTCGAAGTATTACAGCACACCCGATCCAACGAATGCCAGGTCGTCGGGGAAGTAATGTAAGCTTTTTTCTTTTTCTTGTGTTTCGGGTGAAAACAAGACGCAGTGTATTTTCATCAATTTATTAAATGGTAGAATCATAAGAGTTGTTTTATAAAATAGTACAATTTTTATATTCAACTTAAATTAGTTACAGAATTAGCATCCATTACATTTTAAATAAGCTACAGAGCAAACTTGTTCTTATTGGAGACAATTTATATTTTACACAATAATTTTGCAATTACTGAAGTTACACTTTATATATATCTATACGCGTAAAACATCATACAATACATCGAGTGCGCACAAACGGAAAACGTTTTTTTTATCCGTCTGCATACCATTTGATCATTCCGTTCAGTGTGACACGGATCGAATAATTTTAAACAATTTATAAATTCCTTTCCACGTGCCATGTGTAAGAGAAATGAAAGGCAGTACATGCCGCAAGTATTACTAAAGTATCCCTGGAATCGGTAAGGATTGCAGACAATTTCGGGGATATGCATCTGTTTGAGAAATTTTACAATAATATAGTCATTCCAAGGATGAGTCCCCATCGAGTTAAAGTAGTACATTCTTTCCCTATTTTTAAAGTAGATATGTATCTAATGAAACCCTTCGCCACCAATATCATCTGTGTTCACAATAAGTGCGCCGCAGTCTCTCGTAGTTGGAAATTTCAGTGTTTCATTCTTCGCAAACACACCGATAAATTTGGAGCTTGTGATTCGGTCACTATTCATTACTCTCTGGAGTGTATTCGCATCCATTTTAAAAGTCAGTGACTACACTCCTGAGTCTGCCAATTTCTATTGGGGCTTGTGATTCGAGGTATACTAGTACACTAATAGGGGCGTCTAGCGGTTAGGAGAATTCGAATCTGCCTGAAATGTTTCCACTCTGCTGTGGACTTAAGTGTGTATTTACACTAGCAGATAAGTCAGGAGAGATGTCAAACGGATAAAGGTTAAATTGCTCGATGAATTCTTTCTGCGTTACACCAATTCCTAGCTCATCACAAGCACCGGCGATATGGACAAGATCACTATAAGCTCTCGAGCAAATCGGGAACACAGTATCTGATGAATAGTCCGTTTCCAATGTCCCCCCCCCCAACGCTACCATTGACGTATAAAGTTATATTTTTAAGGCCGAAATTTTCGAATTTAAAGGCGTTCTTTTTATATTTCCCATTCACAGAGGCGTGGTATTGCATTCCAATTAATAACGTTTTAGGTAGAGCTCCCAGGGCGATGTTTTCTATCTGTTTCCATGCCAACTCTGCCGGCACTGTGTATAGTTTGATTTGTACTCTGTTAATTGGGTATTTTACTGTGGCATGTAGTAAATTTTTTTCAATTTCTATTGGTTTTGGCGAACTTAATTTCACTCGACGTACCCGAAGGTATGTTTCCATAACATGAATCACCACAGGTTTTGCGCTCTCTTCTTGATCAGCTCCCAGATTTAAACAGATCTCAGGATTCGTGCGAGTGAGCTTTATTTTCATATCGACCCTATTCACAAGCAGCTTCTCCTGGAATGTGAAGTCTGTATGCAGGCACCCAAAACATTCGTATATCTTCTTAGAATTTGTAAATTTGTTCTTTATACCGCTTTCGTCTTTAGCCTGATAATAGCCCTCAGCAGTTAAAAGGGCATTCTTCGCTTCTTTTGAAAAGTTGAGGACATTTTCCAGATAGGCTCGTAGGTGATAATAACCCGTTCCTGCAGAGATGTTGAATTGATTTAAATATACATCACACTGGCTGAATATGGAGTGTAGAAAGTTTGTTTCGGGAAATACAACGTATTTGTCATCGCAATCCGTTCCATCAGAATGGGCTATACGTAGTTTAGCGTACATATGCACGCAGCTTGGGTCAAAAAAGTAAGGGCCTGAGCTGGGTATCACGAATTCTATGGGAGCACTAGGGGAACTAAATGTGTTTAACGGGTTAATCGTAATAAAGTCACTGTGCTCAATAGAAACTTGCGTTGGGGGCATGTCAAAGAGGGACAGCTCCGATTTACAACATTGTGAACTACACGGATGGATGAAGCGTGCCATGACGAGCCAGAAATAGTGCCACCTCTCTCGACAAGTAGTAAGCAACCTATGATTCATGAGAGTAATGGTCTTAGCTTATATCAGTTAAAAAAATTATCAACCATAGGTTTCACTCGCTTAGAGCACTTCTTTTTTGAGTTCCTTTTACGTTTAACGCCATGTGCTGGTAACCCTTTCTTTTTCTTCCGGACATCTCTTTTCTTCTTCCCACCACCACGCATTTTTCTCTTTGTATCTTTGATGATTTCGTCTCGTGTACGGGTTAAGTGCTTTTTCGGAGCTTCTTTAGGTTTAGCACCCCTCTTCAGCAAGGGGACAGCCATACGTAGTATGGTTGAAAAAATGGATCCAAGCCCACTCCCACACTGGTATCTCACCCCTGGTTAGACTGTGAAAGGATTTTGTTCCATTATAACTCAGTGCGACGAAAGTGGAACTGCACTGTTAAGCTCCCATCACCGAATAGGAAACTTTTCCCTCAATCGTTCTTATATATATTGAGATATTGGTTAATAGATTAGTCGCGACATTCACATAATGAGTTTTGTCATATGTAATGCCCAAGCTCTGTCCTCTATGATTGGGAATGTATGCGATACGAAGCAGGCGCGCTTGAGTATCCCCAACAATTTGATGCTCCACGATATTGCTGTAAATATAACATATGTCTGGGGTGGATACTCATTGCCCAATTTCTCTAATTTCAGCTGATACATTAGGTTAGACAAATCCTGTTGTACTTCGGGAAAGGTATATCTTTGGAGGGTTGCGCCATATCGTCCCTAGGTTATAATTTTGAACAACCCTTTATCTTTAATATTTCTGTTAGTTTGTGATTTTAGGGTTAGAATGTGTGCAGGGGATGCTTTGTTTACGATTTCGTATACTAAATCAGCCGTAAGATTTGAGCCCGGGCCTATTGTTACTACTGTAATGTAATTTGAGTCCGGGCCTATTGTTACTTACTACTGTAGTGTAATACCGTGCATCCCCACTCCGGGCGGTACGCATGGTTTCATCCCGAGTTACTCCAGGTTTTTCACACTCATCAAGGTCTCTAAGAACCGTAAAAACGGTTTCTTTATGATCAATTCTTAAAAAGAGGGTGTCCAACTGAATTTCGCATATCCCCACCTCATACGGATCGCGACCAAATTCAACGGGCCCATGGAGTTCTGTTACAAAGTTGGCCAGGGTGTTGTTAGGATGTACAGAGAAGAAGAGGAAGGTAGTGTGACGTAGAAATGGTTAGGCGACATGTTGCATACTATTTAAGCTTCATTATTGCATCAACTTTTATATAGGTATTGAAACTTTCTGGGTACCCTAGCCATTTCGCGAGGTACATTTTTCTCTTTCCTGATCCTTTGCTGCCTAAAATTTTTTCAATTTTAAACACGTTTTATCCTAAATTAAATGCCACTTTCTGCAACTCCTCGCGGTAAAAGCCTCCTGCGATCTTTTCCCCATTCAAATCTTCAACGTAATACAGCATTATCTCGCCTTTAGGTCTTATAGCCCTAAATTTAAAAATCTCACGTGTCCAACCTTGCTCAAATCCCTTCGCAAATTTATTACACGAACGCGACAGCCTTACATAATCATTGATTTTGAAACGTGCAGAGTGTGGCATGGTTCTACAAATATCTCTTCTCACCTCACGCTCTGTGTGCGTACCTCTTTCTAAAACCTCGTTAGGTGTTATCCCAATCGTGCGATGGTGTGAACGGTTGTATGATGAGGCCAGTGATTCCAGAATATCTATGTATCTCTATGTGTTTTTATGTGTAAAATAGCGATGCATGCGTTCCTTTATGGTACGTTGAATTCTTTCAGCTAAAGAGGCCTTATGTATAAAATTGCAAGTGTAGTACCTGATATTAAACTCTGTCATCATGTTCTGAAAAGCGCGGCCTATAAATTCTTTCCCCATATCCGTACAAAAATAGCCTGGAATCCTGTTTTCCTTCAACATCAGCGTTTTGGTGGCTTTAGCAATTGTTTCAGGCGATTTATTTTTCAGAGGAATTAGCCACAGATATCTAGAGAATACATCTATTATGAATAGGATGGAGGGTACTTGTAGGTTATCTCCCCCCACCAATTTTGATAGAATATTTTCGTTAAAACTTAATAACGAAAATATCACGACTTAACCTAACCAATTATCAAGGGCGTACAGTTGATCTATTAGTAAATAGTAAATACTAGTCCAGAAACAAACAATGTTATAATTAATAATAGATCAACTGTACACCCTTGATAATTGGTTAGGTTAAATCGCGATATTTTCGTTAGTTTTAACGAAAATATTCTGTCAAAATTGGTGGGGGGGGGGGAGATAACTTACAAGTACCTATAGCGGTAGCCATCATTATACACTGAATATCTTTGTATGTCTGTTAAATCCGCTTGCCAAATAGAGTCAATCGAGGCCGCGGTTGTCTTGGTTGTTTTAAACCTTTTTCTCACCGGCTTATGAAGTGTATAAGCATCCTGCTCCCGCAAAAACCTCTCAACATTTTTTCCCTACTCCCTCATTATAAACACCTCTGTACAGTCTATCAACGCCTCCGTAGGAAGCTGGGTTAGAAATGTCATAATAGCGTCTTCTTAATATGTTAGCCATTTTCGTATTTTAGAGGCACGTGGAGAGGGTTGACCGTTGTTGCTTGGTCTGTTCTTTCTCCTCTTCAGAAGTGCTACTGCTGAGGGTGATGGCGTGCTCATTTGTGGCACATGCGAGGCTTGCTCCAAGTCTTTTAACCTGTTCAGATTTCCTATCAATGTTTTGGGGACATTTATTTGTTGTAGTCTTGCTTTAATACGCTTCCATCCTGATGGTGAGGGCCTATCCCACTTTCTCACCAGATCATGGACGATATCGATGATATTCGAACCCTGTACCATTGTTCCTTCCACAATGATCTCGCCTGTATCGCTCCACTGTATGATGGGGTCCTCACTCAATAGATTATAAAGACTTAAACCTTTATTCCTCAAAGTATGTGGGAGGGTGCTTTTTAATACGTGCTCGATATGTTGTGGGGTCGACCCGTTATTCTTTGGTTGGTCATCTCTAGCGTAGGACCTAGGACCTGTGTCGCCATGCTCATCGTTGTCCGCGTGGGCCTAATAACAACGGGGATCTCTGTCGGATTCTTATAATTTTCGTACTCGTGAAGAAATTTCTGTAGAGCTTCTCGGTATAAGACTCTTTTCTCATCAGGTGACTTTTCACTGTTTAATGGAGCTAACAATTCGCTTCCCTTTCTTTTAAGGATGCTTTTACGGGGCTCTAGAACAGTGTCTGGAATCTTTGAACTTTGCAGTGAAGTATGTACGGAATCACTACCACTTTCTTCATTATATTAATCTAGTCAGTAAAGGAGCCAAAACTGAAAATAAGATGGGGAGGAATGATCCTCCTCTTTGTACAATCATATAACGTTAAGACAGATTTCACAGATGCATTTTAAAAAGTCCGAGTCGATATTTTTAACAAACATCTGTTGCAATGCCCGGGGTAGTCAATGATAGATTTTTATTAATTCATGGTATTTCTTTAGCCTCTTTATCATTCTGGAATATACACCGTTTGAGGTTCGTTTGGGAATATATTCGTTCTTAGAAGCACTCTAAACGTGTTTCGCGGGTGAAGGTCACAAAGCAAATATCTGTAACGTTGACTTGTAGCTTCTTTATAAACTTCCAAAAACTCCTTACGCTGATTTGGGAACATTTGATTACGCTAATACCCCAATTTGTGACATCTCTCTACGTTGCGAGAATAAGACTAGATATTGTGTATTTAACGACACATCGCGCATGTACCTATTTTTGAAAAATAGATTCTGATTCATGAAGAACATGCTTATGTTAGGATAGTGCGAGAACACTGTAAATGTCTCGGCAAACGTTTTATTAATATCCAACATTAGAGCATCAATTACAATGATTTTATGTTCGTTTCCTTTAACGAATTAACGTCATATACACCTTTGTGGAACAAAATATCACTTTGGTACTCGTTGAATACTGATTGGTACGTCTAATAGTACCATATAACTTTATGCACAAATTTTGAGAACGTCTCTCCCTTATCTTTAATGATTTTAAGCATAAACACAGTTTTACCACATCCTGTAGGGTCAGATATAATACAAGTGGACTGGCTCGTGAACCTGAATTTTTCTACAGAATCCATCTCTAACACGTCACACTCCTAAGTGGATCATTTACAAAATATAAAAAAAATTTAAGTGGTGTTCCTTATATTCTACAGCAGTGGTTCTCAAAGGGGTCCACTTGGACCCCAGGGAAGGAATTTCAAGACCAAGGGGAGGAAATTTGGCCAGGGGAGGAATTGGGGAGGATTATATTTATGTTTCTATGTTATGTCTATTATATTTCTGTTTTCTGTTTTTCCAGATTTGTATGCAAAATGCCAAAACGGAAAGCTTCTGAGCAGCTGGCGTCTGCAAACGCCAACAAGAAGGTCCGCCAATATTCAGCGGACTCTTTAAAGTTGGGTTTCATTCCTGATGCTGCTGATGAAACCAAACCTTACTGCTTGTTGTGCTGCAATTACCTCTGTAACGTTTCCATGAGGCCGGTGAAACTGGTAGGACACCTCTAAAACGTCCATTCAGAACACACAGAGAAACCCCTCGAGTACTTCAAACGCCTGAATGAACAGAGGTCGAAAAGCAAACAGAAGTCACTTGAGGCGATGTTCAAAACACAAACCAGTATGAACGAACGTGGGCTCCAACTCAGTTTTCTTCTCGCAAATAAATCTCGACCACACACCGATGGCGAAGAGTTGCTGAAACCAGCCTTTGAGATATACCTCCGGACAATACAAGACAACAAAAGAGCCGACGAGGAACTTGCCGCCTTACCCCTCAGCAACGATACTGTTCGCCGCCTCATCGACGAAATTGCCGACGACGTCAAGTCACAATTGACCGCGATCCTCCAGACGACCAAATTTTCGCTGGCCATCGACGAAACGACCGTCCGAGACAGTGAAGCCATTCTACTGGCCTACGCCAGGTTCCAGCACAACTCAAAATTCATGGAAGAGATGATTTTTTGCGAGTCTTTGACAACCACCACCACCGCGCAAGATATCTATAATGCAGTCAAGAAGTATCTGACTGAAAATGATATTCCGATTACCAACCTTGTGTCCACTGCTGCTGATGGTGCTCCAACAATGATGGGACGACACAAGAGAGTACTCAAACTTCTGAAAGACGATAATCCGGATATGATGACTGTCCACTGTGTCATGCACGGAGAGAGTTTGGCGGCTAAAACCCTCAGTCCTGAGCTGGACCAAACGATGAAAAAGGTGATCAAATTGATAAATTTGATAAAAGCCCATCCTAAGAGGGAGAGACTGTTCAAAGCGTTTTGTCAGGATATGAACGATGACTACGTGAGACTGCTTCTTCATACCCACGTCCGATGGCTCTCGAAAAGCAACTGTCGGGAGAGGTTCGTTGCTCTGTACGACACCTTGTTGGACTTTGGTGGGGACCGTGTGGACTTTCAGTTCTTGAAATCCAGTGAATCCAAGGCCTTGATTTCATATCTTGCGGATATTTTTGGTAAACTGAACGCTTTAAATAAGGAACTGCAGGGTGAACAAAACACTCATGGACTGCAAAACCAAAATCTGTGGTTTTATCAACAAACTTAACTTTTGGAAGGCCCAGATCTCGAAGAATAATATGTCCCAATTCACGCATCTCAGCAAATGTGAACCATCGGATGATGTCCTCCGAATCATCTCTGAACATCTTTCCAAGATGCTTGTCGAGTTGAACGACAGATTTACCGATCTCAAACGGATGAACTTTCCCTCTTGGATTACTCAGCCATTTCTTTTTAACTGCGAAAATAATGAGTGTCTGGCTATCTATGGACTCTGATCAGATCGACGAGTTGATGGACTTACAAAACGATAACAGCGTGAAACCGATCCATGCCTCCAAAAACCAACTGATGTGACTGGATCTCCAAGTCAGTGTCAAATATAACAAATTAGCTACGGTGGCCCAGCAAGCACTTCTGCCATTTCCGACCACATACTTGGTTGAATGTGCCTTCAGTGCTCTTACGGACATTTTGACGAAGAACAGAGGACGTATCAACATTTGTGAGCGTGCCAATCATCGAGCAAAATTGACTTGTTTTGTTCCTTAATTTTGTCATTTAGTTTCTCAGCACGATGCTCACGGTTCTCATTAAAGTTGTATGATTCGAACGAAAATCTAATTATAATAGTTGCAATTCTGAAATAAAAGTTGCTTCTTTTTTCTTCTTTCATTTTTTGGTCAAATAATCACTTTTAATTTATTAGACATTCGTTAATTAAGTGTTTTGTTTTGTAGAATAACTGAATTTTAATAATTACTATTGTAAAAATAAAGTATAACTAATGATGCAAATTATTTATTTCTTTTTCATAATTTATGGTGGGGAGGATTTGGAAGAGCCTGGGACCGCTAAGGGAGGAATGCGATCTGGGACTTTGAGAACCACTGTTCTACAGTCTTATTTTCCTCTTCTTCCACAGAACCGTGAATGACGACGAGGTACAGCATCATGTCCCCATCATCGATATTACAGACGATCCCGATGACAGTGTAGTTATGGTCACAGATTCCATCCCCACTGACGAACCTACACCAGCGACAACTGTAGCACCACCACGCGACAATTCAAAGCGGAGGCATGATGAACAGCCTTCCACGTCAGGTATAAAGCGTGCCAGGCTGTTAGACTCCCAGTAATAGAGCCCCAACCCTCTACGTCGTACGACACAACCCCCACACTAGCTCCTTCCTCAACTAAAAATACGTCCCCTTATTCCTGTTCAGTTCCAGGCACATTCTCCACAACAGCAGCAGCTTCTCATTCTGTAGAGGATGGTATAACATTCGAACTGGTGCGCACAGCCACCCCCACCCCAGCCCTGACCAGAAATCGGTACGTATTCAGGGTTGACCCTGGATCCACGTATAGAAATGGTATTGAACACGGTCTGCGACGCGTAGTTGAACGTATTGTGGAGTTTTCCCTTCAGAACCGAGACGAACGTGAAGTCAGGACGGGTTCGGTTCAGATGACGGGGATGTAGATGATTTTCAGGTAGTAATACCATTCAGACGCTTCGCCGCTGTATATATAGAATATATATTAGGCCGTATAATGCAGGCCTCTCAAAGTAGTACAGCCTTCAATATGGACAACTTCACGGTAGATATTGACCGTGTATTCCGTGTTGCGGGTCATAGTGCCACACCTTATACTCTTAACTTCAATTCTCCGGTTATTTACAGGCGGCATATAGACACCGAGCGTGGTTGCGGCTTTATAGCAGTAGTCTTAGCTTATATGTTTATTGTGTTAAGTACACGGGCCCAAAAAATTTTGCTGCCTACGGTTGTGCAGCGTGCCCGTAAACTATCTTCAGATTGCAAGCTTGAGAAAGGGACTATAATGTGTGTAGACGCAAATTTTTCAATAATAACCGCTTTGAGCTCCATAAGTTAATTGGCACGTGCAGGAAAATGAGAATCTGTGAATGTTGTATGTTTCATATGATGGATAATTGGGGGAAATTCAAGCATAAATGTAATGAAATTCACTGTCCTACATGCCATGAGAAATATAAGGCAGATGGTATAAAGCATGTATGTTATATGAAAGATGCTAAGACTAAAAATAGACCTTGTATAACTGTGTACTACGATATAGAAACATATACGGCTGCTGAAACCAAAGAGGTTATCCCACATCTACTTGTAAGTCAGACTATCTGCGATTAGTGCATGGAGGGTGAGTGTGATGAATGTCACAAATGTGGTAAACGGACAAACGCTTTTAAAACGATCGCACAGGACAGCCCTGTGAAACTCTTTGTGTTCTATATTGTCAAGTTAGCGGACAAGTTCAAAACAATGACCATATTCTTGCCCATAACGGAGCAAAATTTGACACACAGTTCCTTTATAAGGAACTGCTTGAGCACGAGTCATCGGAGATATTTACAGGCGATCCCT
The DNA here is from genome assembly GCA_023014485.1 of Bathynomus jamesi. Taxonomy (NCBI): domain Eukaryota; kingdom Metazoa; phylum Arthropoda; class Malacostraca; order Isopoda; family Cirolanidae; genus Bathynomus; species Bathynomus jamesi. Next base: position 168,567 of record JAJOZX010008544.1, read on the forward strand.
TGAAAAGAGGAAACAAACTTATACAGATGCAAATAAGAGGTAGGGTAATGTACAGTTTAAAGACACTTTATTATTCACACCTTGTAAATTAGCCAAGCTACCCAAGGTAATGGGCGTAGCCGCCGAAGTTTCAAAGGGGTATTTCCCTTACACTTTCCTCCCTAGCGACACTTTAAATTACGTTGAACTACCTCCACTCAAACATTACTTTAACTACACCAACATGAGTGATAATGAGCGCGAAGATTTTGACCGCTACTACAACAGTTTCAATGAAGATAATCCTTACACTCCTTACACTATAGCTGATGAATGTGAGCGTTATTGCGTGAATGATGTACGCGTGCTTAGAGTATGTTTCCAGGCCTTTAGAAGGAGGTACGTAGACCGATTGAACTGCGATCCGCTGCAAGTCGCAACCACGATCACCTCATTGTGCTTTACTGTGTTCAAGAACAATTTCATGCCTAAAGACACCTTAGCCGTCATTCACAGAAACAACCCTCGCAGTTATGGACACAAGGCTATTTACTAGCTCATACACTCACAGCAGAAAACCGGTGTATAAATAAAACATGCCCGCAACGGGGGAAGTACCCATTAAGGTCAATGGTCGTGTTTTTTGGGTTGATGGTCTAAGCGAAAACCGTACCACTGGTGAGACTGTGTACTCCTTTAACGGTTGCTGGTCACACGGATGCCCCCGTCCTGAGTGTGGAATCGTAGGAGATATCTACAGTAGATCTCCTGCCGACAGTCTTGCATGGACCCGCACCCGCGATCAGCTTATAGGCACCGAGTTCACTCGCAAAATCTTGTGGGCGTGAAGCTCCATTACTACGACTTCTGCTCTTTATGCCCCTACGTGATGAGGAACAATCCGTACCCCGTAGGAGCACCTGAGAAGTTGGTGCGACCAGCCCTGCCCACCATCGAAGAGTTTTGAACAAATTTGAACAATAACTATTTCGGTCTTTCTTTCATAGACGTGCTTCCCCCTCGCGACTTATAGATGTCGATCTTACCCGTCGTTTTAGACCACAATCTCATGTTTCCCCTGTGCGTGAAGTGCGCAGAGGAGAACAATGGAGCTTGTAATCACACAACCAACCAGTGGAAGATCAGAGGCGTATATACAAGCCCTGAGCTGTCCCTAGCCATTCGCCATGGCTACAGAAATATTGAAGATATATGAGGTGTGGAGGTTTCAGAAGTTACCCAACCTTTTCACGCCGTATATAAACACTTTTTTGAAGGATAAGGTAGAAACATCAAGTATCCGCGAGGAGTTGATACCGAAGATGAAAAATCGGCTTATATTCAACGTTACCGTGACTGTGAAGGGATACAGCTTGACCGTTCCCAGATTGTAAAGAACCCGATCAAGCGCTTTAGTGCAAGTTGTGTCTAGATAGACGTTGGGGAAAATTTGCACAGAATACAGGCAAGGGGAACGTTCATCTAGCCTAAAGTTATAACGAGGTGTGGGATTATGCCAATGGTCCCGATAAAGAGGTCATGGAGATCGTGAATGTAGGTAATATGTACATAATAAAGTACAACATTACCGAATTGGCCACAGATACCTCACGTGTTACAAACATACCTGTAGCCAGCTTTACAACCGCATAAGCTCGCATCAAACTTTGGGGGTCTATTGCATTCTCTTGGGCGGAGGGTTCTGTACGCCGACACAGATAGTGTGATATTCACAGGGAGGGAGGTTGAATACATGCCGCCTATTGGGAACTCGGAGAGTTGACTGATGAGATCAAGGATGAGTATGGTGACATCGCATACGCCGACTCTTTTGTCTCAACAGGTCCAAAAACATATGAGGTACGGGTGAGGGTGGGGGAGGAGATGAAATATATCGTGAAGGCCAAGGGCATCACGCTTAACCAGGCGAACCGACGGATCGTTAACTTTGATTCGTTGAAGGAGCTAGTGTGCTTGGAAGATGAGCGCGACCAACCGCCCCAACTGACTGTAGGGACCCACAATTTTCGGACCCAGAAGCTGGGGTGTGTGAAGGAACTTAGGGGTATGAAAATGTGTCGTAACACCTATAGGAAACGTTACCAGGTACCTGATACCTATGATACCGTACGCTTTGGCTACCATAACCCTTGATTGTTATATTGAGGGCCACTCAATATATTTTGCCCCACCTTTTTTTTTCTTTCCAAGTTTCCTTGTAAGTTTCAGAAATTTTGTACACAAGTAGTTACATACCTTTTTTACAAGTTTTTATTTTTCCACATAGTCTCCATCCTTTTCTACGGCTTTCCTCCACCTCGAAACAAGGGCCTTTATTCCTTGATGGTAAAAGTCCGCTGGGTTCCGCTGGAGCCACCTCTTAACCTCCTCAACAACCTCATCGTCACTCTGAAACTTTCTTCCACAAATACCATCCTTCATTGTCCCAAACAAATGGAAGTCCGAAGGTGCCAGATCCGGGCTATATGGAGGGTGGGGTAACACAGTCAAGCGTATTTTTGTGATGGTCTCTCTTGTTTGCAAATTGTTGTGTGGTGTTGCGTTATCGTGCAAAAGAAGGACATCTTCCAGTTCTCTCCGGTCGAACTCGCTTTATATGTCTCTGGAGTCTCTGTAGGGTAGAAATATATGCCTCTGAGTTCATTGTTTGTCCTTTCTTCATAATGTCCACCAGAATCACCCCTTTCATGTCTCACAAGATGGCGGTCATAACTTTTCCTGCAGAGGGAGCCATTTTGAACTTTTTCTTGCGTGGAGAGTCTGCGTGATATCACTCCATGGATTGGCGTTTTGTTTCAGGTACAAATTGGTGTACCCATGTCTCATCCCCAATCACAATTCGTGAAAGGAAGTCATCTCCTTCTGCCTCGTATCGAACCAACGACTCACAAGCAATTTCTTTTCTTTAGGCTTTGTGATCTTCACTCAGTTGGCGAGGAACAAACCGTGAACACACTTTTGAGTACTGGTATCAGTGTTGCTGGATTATCGTATTCACACTTCCTTCACTAATTCCTAGCTCCAGTGATAGTTCCTTGTATGTGACGCGCCGATTTGATCGAATGATGCTGTTAACACGTTGCACAGTGTGAAATGTGACAGCCGATGATGGGCGACTGCTTCGTGGTTCATCATCGAGGTTGGCTCTCCCTCTCTCCGATGATCTCACACGTTTAGACCAGCGTCCAACTGTGCTTCGATCAACAACAGCATCTCTGTAAACGTCTTGTAGACGTTTGTGAATATTTCCAACTGTTTCCTTCTCTGTGGTTAAGAACTCGATAACAGCTCTGTTTATGACGCACATCACTGTCAGACGCCATTTTCGAAACTGCGTTAACCATCGGTTTTATACGAGGGCTTTTAAAAGCGGTTTTATACAAGGAGGGGAGGTTCAAGCTGGAAAAATCCGGTTATGTGAAGCGCAGAAAGTTCAAACTTACGGCCCAAAAGACATTTCAGCCCCATGGCCTATTATTTAGCTAAGAAAAAAGGGTGGGGCAAAATATATTGATTGCCCCTAGTATATATATGTGTCTAGTTACTTGTTATTGATATGTATGTTTTACTTATTACACGTATTTGAATATATATACCTTGAATAATTCGATATGTTTATTAAATAAATCGTCTTCAATTAGCGTTTCATTTTCTCCTTTGTGTGTGTGTGTGTGTGTGTGCGTGTGTGTGTGTGTGTGTGTGTGTGTGCGTGCGCGTATGTACAGGAAAAGTCCTAACGTCCGCCCCCTGAATGGTCAATCAGAGATCACGTGACTCCTGCTACTACCTTGTTAATCTCTACCCCTGCGTGCTCAGTTGACCGCTGCAAGCCCTGAGTCTCAGACGTATATTTGAAGAATTCTCACGCAGACGAAAAACAGTGATGGCTACCTTTGATATTGCGTGCTTGACGTTTATGAAATGGTATTCGGTAAAATCTACGGATGAGGTGGATACTGAAAAACTCCCATGCCCTCCCACATTTGAGTCTCTTAAGGCTAAATTGAACCGTTCGAAGCTTGAGGAACAAGAGGTTCAAATACTCTACGGCTATTCTGGCGAGAGCAATGCAGGCTTTCGTGGCACAAACGCTGTAATGAACTATGTTGTTAGGACTAAACTGCGTAAACGCTTACATATACCACAAAGTGAAAGAAACAACACGTGCAGAAGAGAAGCAACGGGTATGGTTAGTGAGTCTTGTTGATGAGTGGTGTGACAAGCGGTATTATGTCATGCTGCATCATACCGAGTACTCGTACCCTACGGCCAAGAATGTAAATCTTGTTATAATGGACAATCTGAAATATTTTTACCACTACATTCATATATATCATGACGAGGTTTGAAGTGAGGTTATGGCTAAAGGCCTGTGTGAGGTTTTAATAGAATTTAGAGACGATTATCGCTTGCTAAGCAAAAAGGAAAAATATGGGCACATGTTTCTCTCAAATAGTGCGCAGGAGTGTTAATAAAATGTGTTTAGTTCACGAAAATCCCCTGAACAAAAATGTCCGGTGAGCATTCTGGGGAGTGGGAGCGATAAAACATTAAAGCCGAGATTACTTCGTGTGTCGCAGATGGAAAATTCTCTAAACGATTGCTCATTATAATGGGGTACAAATATTCACATGACTCATTTTGGAACAAACCCGTACACGAAATATTAACGCTTGGTATGACTCACGCGTGTGACTCGTTTCCCACACCTGTCTCCGAGCCAAACCGCGAACCGGCTGCTCATAGTCATCTCAGAGCTTGAACCTTCCGGACGTGCACTCCTAACAATAGGATACGATAGAGCTTCCTTTGAGCAGCATTCTCAATGCCATATACGATGTGTCCGTGACGAAGTCATTGCTTGTGTTCAGGCGTAAAACAGGTACCGTTAACTATGTACTTGAAACAACTTGTAGACAAACAAACTCTGGTAAACGAAATGTTGTTTATGTAAGTGTTCAGGAGATGAATAGAGTCTTCGTGATAGTTGAGAAGTGGAGCGAGGATCGTTATAAAATACCTGCAGGTGTAGGTACAAGAAGAGAACAGATTAGTGATAACCCCCTCATATGCTATTGTTTGTACGTTGTGTATAAATAGCGATCAGCCATGCATTGATATACGACTGATGTGGAGGAATGCATCTGTAATAACGTTCTTGTCCCCACGTGAAACCGCTTCATCCTCGACAGAATGTTTGAAATCGTCGGTTTTCGCAAGCTAAATCCTATATTAGACGCACGTGTTACGGATATGCTTCATTTTGATACGGTTCTTGAATACGCATACACCGCTCTGCTGGACGGGTTTACCGAATGTAGGAATGAACATGGCGAGAATGGTCTAGAACTGGATGCTTATTTAAAGGGTTTAGACTCTTCGAAATATCATGAACTTTGGTACAAAGGACTTGAGCGGTACAGGGCTGAGCCCACTTACACCGTTCACCCTGAAGAAACTACTTTATATAATAAGCAGCTGTCGCTACGACTTAGAAGATTATTTCAACTGCCGATATGCATTGTAAAGAAGAGTTCACGGTTGAAAAGCTCGGATCATTAAGAATAAACCCTCGGTTGGAAAGGAGTGTTTATAAACTTGAATTTAATAATGATGTTGTGGCGAACGACGCCCTCTTTGTGCGTGCTTTTGATTGTATTCTGTTCGTGTTTAATGATTGATAACTTGCCAACCGAATGTAAAGTGGCCACAAAAATAGTATTGAACGAATTGAAGGCCCTTTACATCGAATATAGATATCCGCATACCTTGAGCAGTGAAATAATGTTAACTCATATTTATTGCATAGTGCAAAGCAACAATGATGTAACTGTAGACTCGATCACGTGCGAGTTTAGTATTTTAGTTAAGCGCAGCAGAACATAATGTGTATATAGATTTCTCCTGTACTATTATTATTTTGAAGTTTATATATTAATTTTTGAATGTATATTTATTTTCTATATATTTGTTAAAATTGTATTATTATTATTATTATTATTTAATATAAATGTGTGTGTATAGATTTCTCCTGTACTAATATTATTATTTAAGAATGTGTATATATAATGTTAACTCATATTTATTGCATAGTGCACATATAGATAGATAGTTTAAAGTGTGTATTTCATGAAATTATTTCCAATAATTCGTCTAAATAAACAGAATAATGTACTTGTGTTTTATTATTCAATAAAGATACTCCTGTGTGTATATATATATATATATATATATATATATATATATATATATATACACACACGATATTAAGGAATAACTGGGGTGATGTGAATATATATAAACAATGCCACAATCTGGCAACTCAGAAGTTAATAACAATTATTATATATATATATATATATATATATATATATATATATATATATATATATATATACACCTAAACAAGCCATTTACGCCTTCTGATCACCAACCAATTACTTTACTATGCACACCTTCCAAAGTAACAGAAAGACTAATCTTACAAATCACCAACCCACACATACCACTATCATCTACTCAACATGGATTCAGACCTCACCACTCAACCACGACATTACTCACTAACCTCACGCAGCACATCATGGATGGCATCAACTCCAGACGACCAGCTCAACGTACACTATTAGCAATAATAGACATTAGTAAAGCATTTGATGCTATCCCACGCTTCCCTCTCATAAACAAAATACTCAACACAAACATGCATAATAACACCAAACGGTGGCTGAGCAACTATCTTTCAGGAAGATACTCACATGTCGCATTTAATGGCAAGTCATCCAAAAACAAGCTTTTTCCGAATGGGGTCCCTCAAGGCTCTGTTCTCTCACCAACACTCTTCAACTTATACATGCATGACATTCCAATACCCATAGATAACAAGCTTACCTTATCATCACATGCAGATGTCATCACTCTAACATCCACCCACAACAATATCGACACCGCTACAAATAGCCTATAAACATACATAAACAGTATACAAGACTGGCTCACACACAATAGACTCAAAGTAGCGCCCACAAAATCAACCATTACCTTGCTAACAAGCAACACAAAAGAACACCAGATAACTCCACAGATTACACTAAACAACAACATTCCACACACTCACAGGACCAAAATACTTGGAGTCACATACAACACATCATTATCTTTTGTAAACCACATTCAGGACATTAAAAACAAATGTACGTCAAGACTTAACACACTTAGTGTACTAACAGGCACAAACTTTGGACACCAGCAGGAAACAACATCACTCATATACAAACAATATATTCGCTCAGTTATGGACTATGCTAGCCCATGCTGGGTACCCATTATCTCAAACACACATATAAACACCTTACAGACAATACAAAACAACGCACTTCGTATCACTACATGATGTACTCAAAAAACACCAATAGAACACATGTACATAGAAACAAAAATACTGAAAGTTAGGGAACATTTAGACATGAGGGGAACACAATTCATGGCAGCAGCGACAACTACCCGACAACACCCTTGCCAATACATGTACAATCATGCACAGACACCTCGCACCATTAAGGTAACACCAGAGAGACATTATAACCAAATACTCCATTCCATACCACGCCCCACAAACATCACACAGTACAGAAAACACATACACACACACCTAATCCACAAAGCACTAATGCGACTCGGTCCGAATGCGGTCCTAGGTGCGAAGCCGCCACCCATTAACAGGTCAGAGATCAGCCTGAGCAGATCGGATCGAGTTAACTTAGTACGATTCCGATGTGGACATCACCCCAACTTACGGACATATAAACACAGACTAGCCAACTCCATAGACGACACCTGCCACCTGGCCAGGACACACCACAAACAATTGAACGCATTATGACAGACTGTACCGCTCTAGCACAACAACGAACACAACACAACATCATTAGTGCGCTGAACCTCTGGTCCACTCCGGAGAGGGCGATCTGTTACCTGCGTGCCACCGACTTGCTCGATCAGGGTGGGCTGATCGGCTAAACAACAACAACAATTTAAGCCAACTGTCAAAACCATCTCCTTTAATTAAATAAATAGCGCAATTTGGCAACTCAAAGTTAATAATATATATACACATACACCTAAACAAGCCATTTACGCCAACTAAGCCAGATTAATTCTTCTAAGCCACTGGCTGATTAAGACCTTCTAAGCCAAGTGCAAAGACCAAGAGCTTTATTATGCGTCTGGAGGTCCAGGCGAGAGGATGCTCTCTCTCTCTCTTCTCTTAGGGTAAGGTTTACCGTCTTTGGTTAGGGATACCCCTTTCGGGGGAGGCCCTCCTCCCTTCTCCCCCAAAGTTAGGGTATAAGTCAGGGTCACCCTTTGGGGGAAGGTCATCCTCCGTCTCCCCCCCAAAGCTCACCCTTCATGCAACTTGGGTAGTTTCCCCACCCCTTGTTGCATAACCCCCTCCCATATTACCCGCACCCCCTTCATGCAACTTGGGGGTTAACCCCCACCCCTTGTTGCATAACCCGCTTTGCAATGACCCTACCCCTTTGCAACATTGATCAACATTGCACACTCTACCCTTTTGCGGCCATACTACTTGAGTGCAATAACCTTTCAATACAAATTTTAGGATGCGGTTATGGTTATTAACATTTTATTACAACACACCAGAGTCGTTGTGGCCAGTGTCGTAACACCACTTCCCGCCAATCAGCAGAATTAAGTGACATGCGATCTCGAGAGTAGTTGGATGGGAGACTGTTCTCTTCGTTCAGATTATGTAGCGAACCGATGTAAAGCTGTATGTCCCCTCCGTCATATGAAAATGACGAAGGAGGTTGAACAACTCCATCAACCACCTAATAACACATGAATATACTGATTTAAAAAATTGTACGGTACTGAAACGTAATTGATAAACTGAAGCAGTGATGTAGTCGAGACCACCATGGCTGAGACCGAGACCTAAGCACCCGAGACCGAGACCGAGACCATAAAAAAAGGTCTCGAGAGCGAGACCTGTCTCGAGTCCTACATCACTGAACTGAAGTATACTTACTGTATATATTTTTTACAAGGAAAATAGTCGTACACTTGTTAGTATACCTCATAAGTATGGGTGAATAATAATAATAATAATTAATCAGTGAAGGGGCCCCAGAAGTGGCATAGCACTCAGGCCAACTAATACCGTCCATAATTATGGATAGTGTTTAATGCTGTTTACTAAGAAAAATGCCTAAATAGTTTAATCAAAGGAAACTTCTCTTTTCTTTTAACTCTCTCTCTCTCTCTCTCTCTCTCTCTCTCTCTCTTAGTTGTAGTAGTAGTAGTAGTCGTCTTTTATTTCTTTGTTGAATAACGCTAAAGTTTTAGCTGCAAACATTAATAAAAGAGGCTCGTATGCACTTTGGTGATGGGTTAAATAGAATTACAAATTAGCTCATTATACGTGAATCCTTGATTAAACCACGACTGAGAATACTTTCCACCAACACGCTTTAATTACAGCGATAAACGAATAAACAAAGTGTTATTAAGTAAATATAAAGCTTAATGTATTAACAATTCTCTCGTATTCAGTTATATGCATTTTTTGGTTTCCATGGAAACCATAATAATATGAATAAAACGCGAAAAAAGAAAAATAACAAAAGAAAGATTGGAAAATAATTGAAATATGAACGAAATGAGAAGAAAATATTCTCAAAGCAACCAAGCTTGGTTGCTTGGTTGCTTGGTAGAAACTTTGGATTTCATTATTGACAAAAAGCTTTAAAGCCTAATGGTCCCAAAATCCACGCAAAATAGAATAAAATAAAGTAGAGAAAAATTAACAGAGTAGATAACACACGTCCTCTAATTCTTTTTAATATTACATGCAAGGGTTTGTAAAGCATTCAAAGTACATATGATTTTGAAACAATGAATATACAGGGTGATTCAAAGAAAGTGTTCCCCAAAAATATTTAAGTAATAAGTTATTTCTGGGAACACCTTTTTTGGATTACCCTGTAGTGACTCCAAGATTTTTATTTATAAAGAAATAAAGGGTCTTTTCCATTTGGCGGCAGGCGTTTTTTTTTAACCAAATTTTCACCAGTAATACTTTTTGTGTGCTAAATACGAATCTAACATTCTTTTTTGAGAGAAATGAAATGAAAATATCGCAAAAAAAGATTTTAAATACGAGCTACTTTATACGGCGTACGAAAGGGAAATATTTAAGTTAGATTAGGTTAAGTTAGGTTAGGTTATAATTGTTATATTATGTAGATCTTACCTCTCTTAAATAATTACTGAAATCAACTGCTGTAGTGTGGGATATCTCAAGCTCTTTCTCGCAGTACTTCATACTTGTATATTCTTGTGACCAGGAGTAAATGAATATTATAATTGTTCTTAGAGAAATCCTACTTCCCTCTAGCCACGTGTTTTTTCTTACGGTAATTTCATGTTGCACATCTTCTTATGGCAGGTCCAGCTTACAGACTTCCGACTTCTTTATTTGCATTTGGTGTTTTTTCTTACATAATTTCTTCCTTGGGATGATGTTAAATCTTGAAAAAATTTCACTGCATCTTCTTCTGATATAATATTCACAAAAATCCACTGTAAATTATAATTCACGTCCATGATTTACTCGTATTTCCAGAAACAATAATGAATCGCGCAGAATGCTTAAACATATCGAGTTGCCATAATTATTCTACAGATTTTGGAATAATTAAATTTATATAAAAAATAATTAATATTCATAAAATAATTAATATAATATAAATTAATAAATTATTATATTATAATACAATATTCTAATTATATTATTGCAAAAATATATAGAATTTCGCAGTGTAAATAGTTCGTGCGCGGTATAAAGTAGTTCGTATTTAAAATCTTTTTTTCGATATTTTCCTTTCATTTCTCTCAAAAAGAATGTAGATTCGTATTTAGCACACAAACAGTATTACTGGTGAAAATTTGGTTAAAAAAAACCGCCTGTCGCCAAATGGAAAAGATCCGAAATAAAGATGCAGGCGCGTCAAAGTATCGTCGACTTTGTATTTTGCCATCAGTCAGGAGGGCAGAAACTGACACAGTGCTCAGCTCATTGGACTTACTCCTGTATTATTACCACCAGTACCATCGGGCTTCGAACCCTTGATCTCAGTGTCTTCACTTCGCTTACAGAGAAACGGCGTTACCCACTGAGTCACCACAGTCGCTGTCTTTCTTCCCGTACAAATAAATGGCAGTTTGTAGACTGATTTCAGTAAAAATAAATAATTAAAAATTTATAGTACCGTATGATGTTAAGTCTGTAATATTTTTTATATGTAATCACCTACTTCAACTGATATGACTATGACGTAACTAATGTTTTTGTGTCAGATTTGTTCTTTCTTTTACAGTTAACATATAGTTATTTCAGGTAACCTTCAGTCGTGACTACTATCAAAAACAAGAGCCACCAATGAAAATGAATTTTTTCATATGAAACTTGCGCAAAAGGTTTAAATGAATCTGGAATGTAGGTGGGAGGTGGCTAAAACTCGTACTTGGTTGAATGAACTATGTAACCAGTCATCCAACTTTTGTAATTCAGTTGGTACAACCATTTCCTTATAAAGTGAAGATACTGAGGTCGGGGTTTGATTCCCAATGCTACTGGTAATAATAATAATAATACAGAAATTAGAACAATAGGCTGCATTAGTTGGTCTGAGCGCTGAGCCAGTTTCTGGCCTTCCTGACTGGATATTATGTACCGATGAACTGCGGTGTGTTTTCGTCAGTAAAGTTTTAAACCAAATTGGTCATCGAGATACAATACAAAAAGAAGCAAAACCTGAAGAAGGGCTGATTTCACATATACATTTCTGGAAGACAGAGAGAAAATAAGTTGTAAAGAAGTCATTTACCAATAAAATTATAATCCTTATTTAAATGACACTCAACAAAAATCACAAATGAAGAGCCGTCATTCCAAATTATTTTAAAAGTGTACCCCCCCTTAATTATTTTTGAAGATTTGAATTCCACTAAAAATGTACCGAGGATTTTTTTAGGGGTCATTTGTACAACGGTTCAGATACGACGTTGTTAGAACAATTCAAACAAAAATATAGATAATTTTCAACGTACCCGAAAATTTAGCGAATTAAAACGTATCCATTGTCGCCTATTGGTAAAGCGCAGCGCTGTTAATTTGAAGGTCCTGGGTTCTCGAGTTTCGGTTTGGACTTCAGATTTCAGCCAATAAGGATCTTCTCTGAGCATTTCTTCTTACGGTAATGATTCGAATTCCACGAAAATCTCTAGGTCCCCTTCGTCATATGACCTTAGATGTTACGAAGGAGATTAAAACAACCCCAAACTTTGTTATTGCAGTATTATCCTGAAGGAACGTCACAGTAATTAAAGTTAAAAGTATGACGTGATTTTTTTATTTTCTACTTGTTCTCTTGAAAGGTTATTTCAATTTAGTATGAAGATAGTTGCTTATATTCCTACAGTAGTTAATATAAGTATTAGCGTGTGTTGTAGGTTTTGCAGAGTAAAAGTTTTATCCTCTCTCCTTTAATGATTTTGCAAATGATCTCTGAAAAATAATCAAAAACTTTACAAATAAATAAAAATAAATAAGAATATATATAACCTTTGGTTAGCTTCCGCCCGAATTGTTCATTCTGACGAAGGTCAAGCTTTTCACTCCACCTTAGACCTACAGTTTAACGTGGAATCCGAACCACGCCCCATCAGCAGCCCAGCGTCTTAACCATTAGGCCACCTAGGGGGGTCGGTACCTTTTCATCGCCGCCATCTCATCGCCGCCGACTCATCGCCAGCCAACTCATCGCCAGCCAACTCATCGCCAGCCAACTCATCGCCGATCCAACTCATCGCCGATCCAACGCATCGTCAGTCAACTCATCACCAGAAAAATATAGATGTATACACAATATACACAATGGAAATTATAAATATTTTGTATTTTGAATATTTTGATAATATAAGAGTCTATATTCTAAATTTTCTATATTATTAATTATAACTAGGAAAACCAACCAACTTTACTTTATTAACATTTTTTCTTCTAGAGAAAGCTGGCAACTTTACTTAAGCTTGAAAGATGTTAGTATCTTATATTTCTGTTAAGCTTCTACTGTTACTTCAGAAACCCTTCAAGATGGAGCATATTTCTAGGCACGAGGCAGAGAAAAATTTGCCAACAATAATAATAATAAATAAATAATTTAATAAATAAATAATTTGCCAACAATAATAAATAATAAATAAATAATTTAAATAATAAATAATATAATGATTAATCTCTTTTCCTTTCCTATCATTTTTTTTTTTTACTATTATTTGCGTTGTTTTATGAACCATACGGCGATGAGTTGGATGGCGATGAGTTGGATCGGCGATGAGTTGGATCGGCGATGAGTTTGGCTGGCGTTGAGTTGGCGGCGATGAGATGGCGGCGATGAATCGTCCCATCCCCCCTAAGGGTACCCTTTATCTACCAACCACTTTCTGTTGTGTGGAAGATGACAGCTGGTTTTGCTGCGCGCCGGCTGCCGTCGGGTCTCGAACCCGGGGCCGATGGTTTCGTAGTCAGCGCGCTAACCACTACACCACCGAGGCGCCTATATATATATATATATATAATTTCAG